>JASDQU010819241.1:5363-17213 GCA_032191745.1 Picea mariana | reverse complement strand
ATTGTCCGATGACCAATCCGCAAAAGGGGATTTGGTCCTTATACAATTACCGACTTGGTTAATCCTCAATGGGGATTTAACCTAATAATAAATAATGACATGATTAATCCACAATGGGGATTTAATCCAATAACAAAATAATAAGAATGCCCTTCGCAGTTACATTATTTCAACAAAATAAACGGCCCCATGCATCACACCCAATAACTCATCGATCTTGGGAATGGGGTACCTGTTTTTTATGGTCTTTTTATTCAAGGCTCTATAGTCAATGCATATCCTCATTGTTCCATCCTTCTTCTTCACTAACACTACAGAATAAGTAAATGGACTAGAGCTAGGTCTGATGTGTCCCATCTCCAACAACACCTTAATAGCCTTCTCAATTTCATCTTTGAAAGCTTGTAGGGAGTAGTGATCACAGGTTTTGCTCCCTCGTCCAACTCAATGGTGTGCTCAAATCCCCTGTCAGGCGGTCTCCCTCGAGGTATCTGTCCAAAAACTCGGTCATGTTTGCTCAACAATGTTTGGATGTCTGCATGATACTACTGGCTACTGCCTGAAGGTTTCTGAGTAGTGATCAAACACTCTGCTGCACAAGCTACATCTCCATGCCTAAATATACCCTCCATTTGCTTGGTTGAGACAATCCTAGGAGCACCATTGGACATGCCCCTCAGAACCACCTTTCTATCGTCTGTGGCCCTGAATTCTAGCTCCAAGGCCTGGTAGTCAACATAATGTTTTCCTAAGGAAAAAATCCATTGAACACCCAATATGATATTAGTGTCTCATAGCTCAACCACATAGAAGTCATTGGTCACCGTGTAGTTGCCCAACGCTACACCTAACTGCGGAATCTTTTGTGTGCATGGCATAATGCGCCCACCAGCTACCACTACATCAAACCCCTCAAAGTCAACTGTAGGGATGCCTCTCCGAGCCACCAAAGTTGAGTCAATGAAGTTGTGGGTTGCTCCACCATCAATCAGTACTGTGACACGCTGCCCCTACAATACTCCATGGATCTTGAAGATGTGAAATCTAGGGACACCCGATAGAGTGGCGATAGCCCCACTCTTGACCTCCTCTTGTGGTTGGTCCTCAGTTGGACTGTCATGCCCGCTATCTTGTGCCTACCCTGCTTCCTCCTCTTCATCACTGTCTGATAGTACCTCTATATAGTGCACCTTACCTTTGCCCATACACCTGGGTCCAGGTTCCCAAGGTTCTTTGCAATTGAAGCAAAGTTTCTTCCTTCTCAACTCATTGCTAGTCGCCTCATCCAACTTCTCTTTTCTGGTCCACTCCTAGAAAGGTTTCTTATCCTTGTTTTTTTGGGGAATGAAAGGTTTGGTGAAAGATTTGTTCTTCGGGACCGCATACTCCATATCCCATGTCTTGATGATGGCATCTTGTAGAGTCTCGGGTTTGAAGGCTTTCACCCAACCACGYAGTGGCTYGGATAATYCTTCAGTGAACAACATGACTAGCCTCTRCTCGGAWATATCTRTCAYTGTGACTGCAAGCCTYTGGAACTTTGTAATGTAGGCAWYYSGTGTCCCAACCTGWTTTAGTTGTGCCAATWCTTTGAAATGCAGTTCCRGATCCTTTTTGTCAAATCGCTCGATCAACTTTTGTGTGAAGTCCAGATARGAAGTAATGCTGGCATGTCCGAAGGTGACCAATCCATGGTACCACCACTCATGGGCCTCTCCATCTAAATGCAAGGTAGYGAATTTAATCGCTTYTRCCTCYGTCATAGGGTTGGGTTGGAAGTATGTATCCAAATTTTGAACCCATGCTCTAGTTGTGCACTTGTTCAAGCCATGAAAGGAAGGAATGGTTAGCTTCCCAACCTTTCTCATGAGATCCAAGTTCTGCTGACTCCTATTGAAATCTCTTGGTTTGTTCCTGTATTTGATAGTACAGTAGTCCTGCAATGACATGGCTGCTTGGAACTCATCACCAAAAGCTCGATACTCTCTCAAGTAATCACGAAAATCTTCACTTTGTCCTGGCTGCTTTTGATTTCTTGTTTGTTGCTCCCCCAAGAACTGAGGCATACGAGGTCTAGGAATCGCTCTACCGGTGGTCCTAGTGTTGGTTTGTGTGGGAATGCTACTGTTGTTGCCTTCTGCATGATTCCCATTGTTTCCATTGGAACCTCTTGCACCATTGTTACCCCCATGGTTTTGATTTGCTTGGGTGCTGGTAATTAACTGTGTCACGAGTTGTACCAGTTGTTGCTGCCCCTTGGCTAAATCATTTAGGATATGCATGGCAGTGTCCTTAGGTATCTCATTTTTGTACCCCATGTCTCTTTCTTCCTCTGCTTCTAGTTGGTCTTCTTCTTTTGAACCTGAGTGAAATATGTTTTTTGACCCTCGTTGCCTTCTACTTCTGTAAGTGATATATTCTCTGTCTCCCTGCTTCACGAAACCATACACTCACAGGTCAACAAGATTGTGGCTCTGATACCACTGTACTATCCCCACTCAATTTTTTTGGATTTTAACTTAGTTTAGCAGTGTAGACATTTCGTCAAACAGTTTGCGTTCAAACTTCCTAACAAACAGTTCATACATATTTCTAATCTTTACTGTAAATTACAATGAAACACCAATATCGAGGCTCAAATATATTTATTGCATTAAATATTTCAGACAACCAAGTACATTTAAAAATACCATCAATTAGTACAACAATAAATAATGAAGAACTTGGTATGTATTCCTGTAGATTGGCTCTGCAAGTACTGAAATATATATGCCTGGAAGTGACAGTGCATATGCAACAACTTTTAGTTGAAGATTACAAGCTTGTAAGTGAAGGAATCGACCCAATAAAGTATATATTGCAGTTCAAAAATAGTGGACAGTCCTTGTTGACGCTTGAATTTGTCAAGACTGAAACGACAACCTCACTAGGATATGAATCCCCCTGGGTTTTAAGAGAGGTGGTACTTCTCTTTGGCTTATGATTTTCTTTGAATATTTTACATCAAAAATAATATGGGATACTTTCAAATGACTGAATCCAACTCTTTATGGCTCAATAAAATTCAAAATACTGAAATATATATATATATATATATATATATATATATATATATGGAGAATTCCTGAGAAGTGGACTAGGAACCTCAAACACCACACAATATAGAAAATGATAAAATCCTCACATTCATCACATTTTAATGAAAATTCTGATCACATTCAAATAAAAGAAATGGTCCAATGGCACAAGATAACTTTGAAAAAGTACTTCTTATTAAGCTCAAAAGAAGAATTCGATAGATCGAATTCAAAATCTTATACTCAAAACTCAGAGTTATAAAATACAATCAAAACCGACCCCAACTTAGTTCTCTGGAATTACTAAAAAATGATAATGTCTGATACAATACTTGAAATTTAAAGACGTTTGTCCATTAATAGACTAGGATTGGGGCTCCCGTGGACCATGAAAATATTTACAAGAAATATGATGAAGAGAAGAACATGGAGTGGAGCACGAGCAACAGGATCTGGAAAGAAGACAAGGAGGAAGTTATCAGAATTCGGTTATACTTTTCCAATGAAAGAATAAATATAGCCGTATGAAATCTGATAAGGAAGAAGGTACGTAATCGATATGGACTTACTGTGATGGAATCTCTCTCTCTCTCTCTCATTTGCTTGTTGATGCGCCCTTTATATCTTTGCCTGTTGTGGTTAAGTGGCTGGTTGTAACTGCTTCCATTGGAAATTCAGAAATCTTGATTATAGACTTGTTTAACCATTCTTGAATATATTCCCTTAAGGGGGCAACGATCACTTCTTGCTTTACTTCGATATTTAACAATTCACTTTCAATTTCTCTATGGTCAATAGATAAGTTTTGCAATATAGTTTCAATGTCCCCATTTTTATTTGTGTACTCAACGAACCAATTATCAATGTCATCATAAGTATACTCAATCATACTATCAAATTTTTCGGTCGATGATTTCTTCAAATTTTTGACTTGCTTTTCAAATTGCTCTTTGTTCATGATCATTGAATTTGATATTAAGCTTGGATCTGAAACTTCAATAGTTGTGCCCACAATATCCAAACCAATAATCTTTGAGTATGCCTCAATCTTTTTCCGTGATAGTTCTTTCAATTGATTCAACAACCCCTTTAATGTATTAATCCTTTCAATCCAACATGCCTTTACTTGTTTCATACAGTTCTGGGAGGGCAAATCTTCTTATTTTCTTCTATGATCCATCATTGTCGAGACTTTTGCTATAAACATAGCAACTCCATTCGTGAAGAATTCTTCATCATTCTTCAAATCTGCATTTAAGTATTCTTTAGTGTTTTGAATTCTGAGCCCGAGAGCGGAAAAACTTTTTTCCAAGTCCCATAAATCTAAAATAAGCGAAATTCTTTTCTTTATATTCTCTTTCAACAAAGTGTCGAGTAGCAATGATTAAACTTGAAATTCCTTTTACTCTCAGATTTGACTCTGGAGTTCCTTGAAGAGTTCTGCCAGGTTGTATCATGGCGACTCGGGTAGCCAATATGGGTGCCGGCATGAGAGTTGCCTCTAATTCTTTGACTCTCTCCTTAAGCCTGAGATTGTCCTCTTCCATATTAATTATTGAAACATCCAATGCATCCCCTATGACTTTATGAATTGAGGATAATTTTGACGGCAACATGTTATTAGTATCAATGGTGGACAATGACTTTCCCTTCTTATTCTTCGAGGTTCTTTCAAAGGTCAATTTCTTTGAAGACCTATCAAATAAAACATTCTGTACAGAAAAGGTCTCTTCGTCAGAGAAAACTTCATCTTGAACAATCAATGCAGCGGATCGTACATTTTCTTGGGTGTGTTCTTCTTCATTTGGAAATCGAATATTTTCGATATCAACATCTAAATCCATATCATCAAGCAAAATATCATTTTCAGGTGCGTTTTGTTCTTCTCCCACTTGTTGAGAATTAACCCTTTTCCTTTTCACTGTTAATTTATGGGGGTTTTCTAAACTTCCTTGAGGAGGATTTCTTTCTCCATCATCACCTGAATTATTACTTGAGGGTTTTCTTAGTTGGGCCGTTGCAGAATGAGCATTTACTTTAGGCAAAAGACTTCTGTGAGAAACAACGGGTGACTGAGCGTTTCTTTCACTCGAGGGTTTCCCTCTTTGCTTATAATGTTTTGCAGTGCTCATGTTTGTCTCTATGCCACCATAATTTTTATCAACACCTTGAACAAGAGGGTCATGACTATCGCCCTATTCCTCCCCAAATGTGAGTATTGATCAATGTGGGGCTGAGCCCGACTGATACCACATGATTATAAAAAAGATGGTTAGGGGAAAACCTTTTGATTTCTTTTGCAAACTTCAAATTAAACTGGTCAAAGTAAGAGACATATTCATCAATTTTGGAAATTCCTCTCAAGAGAATTTCACCAACTCTCCAAGGCAGAGGAATAAACTATTTTTTCCTTCTTTCATAAAAAGTATGAAACCAAAACTTATATTGCCTCGCCACCTCTATGATAAATAACTTGTTTGACACATAATAAGGGAGATATATAAGCTTTTCATGAGAACATAAAATCCTAGTGATGTTGTAGTTATCCATTTTCTCCAGAATTTCCTTTTTATTCAAAAAGGTGGATGCTTCCAATGAAAGCTTGGAAGTATCTTCTCCAAAGAGTAATTTCTTAAATTTAGTGACAAAATCATTGTAAACTTCAAAAAAATAATGGAATTTTTTTTGCCTCCAGAGAGCTTGATATACCACATAGTCATGGGGTCAATTTTTGAGTTTACCCTTTTTCCAACACTCAAACCTTTAAAAATATGACAATGTGTGATAGAAAATATCAGATAAGATGCCATATAGAATTTTTTCTCACTTCTGAAATTCATTAACTGTGCAGAAATTTCATTTGATATGATTTTCGCCCAATCGAAGTCGACATTCTCATGAACTATAAAATGTAAAATGTATAGGGCTAGTCGGGGAATAGTTTCCATAGAATCCTGACCGATAACTCTAGTAAATAACCAAGCAATTTCTCGATAAGGGTCCTTTAAAGAACTAACTTGGATTCTGGATAAGTCTTCCAACATTGCAATAGGATCTTGTAAATATTCCTGCAGGAGCTCCATTCCATTAATTTTCCCTCTAAGAAAATTTCTGGCTTCTTCTCCTTTGTATGTTAAGTTCGACTCTGGTAGTTTTAACATTTTTTTGAAGATTGAAGGCGCCAATGAAATAAGGGCGCTGCTTTGTAGTGGAATTGTTCTTCTGTTCTGGACAAATTTATCAATACACCAGGTGACAATCTCTTTGCACTTGAAAACCTCAGGGACACAACCAACGAGAGCTATTCCTGATGTCCGAACCTTATTATTATCTTTATCTGGTAATGTTGAATAGTACCAATATGACCTTGACCAATGGTAATTGTGATCTTCTTTGGCGAATAGATTCAAGGTATCCCAGCAGAAATGTTGTTTTCTTTCGGCCATCTTTAGCAGGTTGATAGACTTTCTCTGTAATACCGCTTAGAATAGTGAAATAATCTTTACGTTAGATCCTTGATGAGAGCATTAACTTGTATTAAATGTGATTTTGCCTCTATAGAAACATCATTAATAACAACCTTTTCAGAATTCAATTTAGCAGTTGAGTTCGTAGAATTAGCATTTAATATGACTCGAGAACTGTGAAAGAGAAAGGACACGTCACGACGGGGAGTCAGAGTGGAGGAAATCAAATGAGAATGAGAGTCCGCCGTGATGAGAAAAATGGCTAAGTATCGATACTTGTCGAACGGACTTGTGAAGACGAGAGATACAAAAGAAAAAAGATCGCGAGTCCGCGAGTGGAAAATAAACTAAGTGTGGCAAAAAGGTTCAAAGAAGAAAAGTGATAGATTGTGAGTCCGCGAGTCCACCAACCGGTGAATATAACAAAATGACATAAGTATGGAAAAAGCATAAGTCTTGGAGGTAAGACATGACAATGAAAATTTTGGGAGGGAAACATACATAGCAAAAATATAAGTGCAGAGTAATGAAAAAGAACGAAGGACTTATGAGGTTCAACAGTCCTGTAGGTGACAACAACCTTGGAATATGCAATTCAAACAGCCCAAAATCGGCCCTCCTCCACAAAAAGTGATCCCAGCATAGAGTGCTCGGCCCAAGGTGACTAAATCGTCCCTTACAACAAAGAAACTCGGTCAACAAGCAATGGGAACTTAGCCCTAGCATGAAACTCGGCCCATATGCTAGAGACACGACCCCTCTACACCAAAACATTGCCCATCATTGATATAACTCGCCCAACAAGGGTGAATCGACCTCGCAATGAATAACTCAGCCCCCCCCAAGCTCAAGAAATGCAACCACAACTCAGATCGACCTCCTCAATGAGAACTCGGCCTCCTCAAGAGCATTCAACCCACATACAAACAAAAACTCAGCCATAAACTAGAAAAGCTCAGTCGCCAAATGATAAACTCCGTCACAATGAAGCATAGTGAAAAGATCTGAGTGATCTTCTTTCCACGACCAACTAGGGTGGATGGTCTCACCATCGAAACCAATCTTTTTCTCTAGGGTTTTTCGTCTCAAGAGTCAAAAGCCATAAGAGCTCCTCAAATTCGTTTTTAGAAAATAACAATGCATAATAAGAGAGGGTGCTCTCATTCTTCTTTTATTTCCTCGTTCACCCTTTTCTTGATCCTTTTATTCTTTTTAATCAAGTAAAGTGACTTTATAAACTCAAAGTCACTTAAAACACCTTTTCACTTAATTACTCAATGTCACTTTTAAAAAGATTGCTTTTTTGCCCCGATGACTTCAATTAATTAATTAATTAATTCCCTTTTCTTCCACCGACTATAGCCTACGAGAATCACCTAGGCTATTACGCCAATCTCCTGGAGTGATCATTTGGAAAGGGACATTACAATAGCTGGGTTATTGTCCAAGCTACATAGGTAAACTAACAATCTCTCTTAGCGAGGAAAGTGTTCTCCACCACATCAAGCCGCTCTTTGAACATCTCAAACTTCCCCTTTGTCAGGGGCTTAGTCAAAATGTTAGCGACTTGATGATCTGGAGGAATGTATTAAAGAATTGCTGCCCACGTTTGAATCTTGTTTCCGATGAAGTTGTCCCTGATCTCAGTATGCTTGGATCAATCGTGAAACATTGGGTTCTCAGAGAGTTTGATACAACTTTGCCAATAACTTGCGAAGCTAGATGGCTTCACAACTAGTGGAGCTGGTTACCATATACTCTACCTCTTTTGAATTGAGTGCCACTGAATCCTACTTTTCGTTGAACCAGGGAACATACCTGAACCCAAACTGAAGCAATAGCTTGAAGTCATGTTTTCATCTTTGATGTCTGATTGGAGAGAACTCTAGGCCAATGTTACATTTATCGTCTCAGCAAATTTATTGTCAAGGATCTAGAATATAACTTATCAACAATGCCAAGGAAAATATAGGAAAATATCAAAAATATCGAGAAACTTTAAAAAATATAAAAATAATCATTTTTTTTTTCAAAATTTTAAACATCTAAAGCAACAACAACATCAAACAAACACATTGCTACATAAATATGAAAATAAAATTGATATATAAGATATAAAGTGGTACATCACACATTGATACTAAAATATGATATCTTTCTTGAGTCCCAAGTCTTGACAAGATGATACAAAATCTCATCAAAACAAAAATAAATGTATCTCATGAGATGAATCATCACGAGGCATCTAGATACTACAAGATAATGCACTAAGGAATCAACCATTCCCTTTACCCCTTTTATGGGCAAAGGTCACCACTCTTCCTCTGGAAGCAATAGGTGGATGTGTTGAGGCTGAGCCTGAGGTGGAAGGTCGAAGCTAAAATGGGATGCCTTCTGACTCTTCCCCTAGTTCCTTATCTCTATGGAGGTGGTGGCTGTGACACACTCTCATTCTCCTCCTTTAAATGTGTCTCCACTGGAAGTGGAACATCCTCCTCTACTTCCTCCTCCTCCAACACATTGGCATCATGCTCCAACCACTCAAGTGCCTCCTCCATGATAGGCCTCTTGTTGGAAGATTGGTTGTTGTCATTGATGTCAACCCTAGTCATTGGTTGTAGTCATTGATGTCAACCCTAGCCATTGGCTTTTGGACCCCACAGTTGATCGAAGTAGATAGACATGAAGGAAATTACACATGCAGATACAACATCCATGGATGGATAGTATAAGTCATGTTGCTTCCGATGTTATGTGGCACGTCACGTGGATCCTCACGATTGAGGAGAAATGAATTTTTGAAGATGATAATGTGAATTGAAGCAGAAACTATATGTCGGCCCTAATGTTAAAAGGAAGTGACATAAAGGGTATAAATACATATCATTATACATTCATTTTAAACACACACAAGTTTGTTAATGAACAAGGAGATATACGTCGAATTTCAGAGGAAATATGAAGTAAAGAAGGCTGAATTTCAAGGGAGGATGAAGTCTTTAGGTGATGTGTTCTAAGGTATGTTATTTGACTAGTCCCGAAGCTAGTCATAAACAAGTGTTCCGAGTAAAACAATCATAATGTCTTCATAGAGAATCCAAATGAAGTGAGACCAATTGCATTGGAAAGAGTACGGGCTGTAGTTTCTTGTGTACGAATACTCAACAGATCTCTATCTCAACTGAGTCCACAAGAGAATCATCTGGAGTACCATCTCAAGGCGGCTCAACTGAGTCCACATGAGTACAAGGCAAGAGACCATCTCAAGCTGACTCAACTCAGTCCAGAGGAGTACAAAGCAAGAGACCACACATCATAACAACTCAATCCAGAGTCTGACGCACACCCATCACATGGGCACACCCAACACTAGGGCACACATTGACTCAAATCAGACCAGAGGAGAACGATACACCCATCACATGGGCACACCCAACACATGGGCTCTCTCACAGGTCGACTCAACTCAGTCCAGAGGAGAACGTATCCTGGAAAATGTCACACGACGCTGCAATCATCAAGACTCCCTCTCAGCTAGGGAGGCATTCTCCACCAGGCCAAGTCTCTCATGGAAGTTCTCGAACTTCGTCCTGGTAAGCGGTTTGGTGAAGACATCTGCAACTTGCTTGCGTGTAGAAAGATACTGCACGTGTACGACTTTCCTTTGGACCATATCTCCGATATAATGGTATTTAATCTCAATGTGTTTCGATTCATCGTGAAACACAGGATTCTTGGAGAGCTTGTCACGGCTTTGGTTATCGCAATGGATAACGGTGGAATCCATCTCATGTCCAAATAAGTCTGCAAGGAGCTTGTGAAGCCTCACTGCTTTGCGGACTGCCACACATAATGCAATGTACTCTGCTTCTGCGGTACTTAAAGCCACAAAGCTTTGTTTCCTACTGCACCAGGAAACCATGGCAGATCCCAAGGTAAAAAAACAACCGGATGTGCTCTTCCGGTCCACTGCGCTCCCTGCCCAGTCTGCATCGGAATGTCCTTGCAATCTCATGTCTACACCGGAGGCATATCTTAGGCCATAATCCACTGTGCCTCGTAAATATCTCAACACATGCTTCGTTGCTATCCAGTGATTCTGTCTTGGCTAACTCATAAACTGGTTGAGTATACTCACTGCATAGCATATATCAGGTCTGGTGTTAACCAGATACTTTAATGATCCAATTAGTTGTCTGTAAAGATGTGGATCAATCTTGCTTGAATCGAAAGAAGCCTCGTTCATCTTCTTCAAGTTCATCACCATCGCTGTAGGCATGGATTTGCAGTCCATCATCCTGAATATCTCCACTGTATATTTTCCTTGGCTCAGGAAAATCTCATCAGTCCTCTGCCATACTTCTAGTCCCAAGAAGGAGTGCATCATACTTAGGTCCTTCATCTTCAAATTCATCTAGCTGCTCGATGTAAACTTCTTCCTCAATCTCACCATTGAGAAAGGCTGTCTTTACATCCATCTGATGTAGTTTCCAACTCATGGATGCAGCTAGGGCAATAATCGTACGGATGGAAGTGTATCTGGGCAACAGGAGCAAATGTCTCCTCATAATCTATTCCCTCCACCTGAGAGAATCTTCTAGCCACAAATCTTGCTTTGTACTTCTCGACACTTCCATTAGTTGCATGTTTGATCTTTATAGATCCACACATCATTCTTCATAATGGACCGATACTCTTCGGTCATGGCATCTTGCCAAAACTGCTGTCCTGCTGTTTCTCCATGACAAGAAGGTTCAGTATCAATGATGTGGCTCATAACTCGAAAATCTTTGTGGTCTCTTGCTCTCTCGGAATATATCACGAGGAACTGCATGTCCCTCTGCCTTTAGTAGACTCTGTTGAGCCCATGTAGGCCTCTCCCGACCTGCTGCCAATGTCTCTGGGAATCATCAACTTGGAGCTATAGGATCAATTGGATCATCTGGATCAATAACTGTCTTCCTTTGAACTGTTGAAGGGAAGAAGGTATTGTCTCTTCCTTCTTCTCAAATAGTTTGACTCCCTCTGAAGTCGGAAGGATGAGCATCTTCCTTTTTCTGTGTTAACAACCTGGAGACATCCCATGTCTTCTCAGGTTCTCTACTGTCTCTACAGTATTATGCTGGCCTCCCATACTAGGATAATAACCAAGATGACCTCCCGTAGGGATAATAATCAAAATGGCCTCATGTACTAGGATAATAACCAACCAACAAAAAAATGGGCTCCCGTACTAGGGATCATGGCCCTTCAATAATGAAATAAGAAATCTGGCCTCCCGTAGGGATAACAACCAACATGGTCTC
>JASDQU010819239.1:35539-65764 GCA_032191745.1 Picea mariana | reverse complement strand
GGTCATATTGGTGCACACCCAAAACCGTGGGCTACACATTCATGCCAGCACATGCATCCGGGTCACATGGGATTGATACATGCGACCGCGCCAAGGGCTAAGCCATATACCGCGCCAACAATTTATCGGGACATGGTCATATAACACATCCACATGGTAATATGTTGAGGGCTATAGCTAGGCCCTAGCCCTAACTCTGCCCACCATTACAACAATGAAAAATTATATATAATTTTTTCCCATGGTATAACAAGAACCAAATGCGGGTGGGTTGGCTAGCCCGACCCTGCCAAGTCGTTATCTCGGTGGGAGGTTGCACATTCAAATCTAGTGGAGACCCATAATTTTTTCAATGACCATTTAACCAATCAATGGGTCCCATGTGGCAGCCCATGTATGGGCCACGTGGCACCTTTTCATTCATCGAATACAATGCCATGTTTCAATCGCCTATTGGTCCGGTTGTCTTCCCAGTCCCCACACTTTCCCAGTCACTGTCTTCCATGTGTCGTACGTGCGTGCCATGTGTCACCCTCGTAGTGGTGACACGTGTCACTCCTAGATTGGTCCACCTGTACCTACCATGTCAGCATTGTGTCCACATCATCAGTTTGTACGACTAGTCACCCTACCACGTGTCACCTCCAAATATTGTCACATCAGTGCCAACTGTTCCTGCCACGTCAGTTGTACGGACATACGACCTGTACATTCAGCTGCCACATTGCACTATATGGACTGTACAGTAATCATTTGTTTGCCTATTTGGAAAAATTAACAGATCACCATAACCAGAGCATACATCGTTTGTTTGAGCCCTCTCAAGTTGCATTGTCTTTGTATCGACGAGGCCTACACACACATCCATTTTGAATCCATTCTGAGATCTTTTATTTTTAGTCCTTTCTGGGCCCCATCAAGCTCCTAGATCCAATTCTAGATCAAGTATCCAACCCTTGTTGGCAGTCCTCATTCCACTGAAATTTCATATCCTTCTTTAGTAGTTTTTCCATTGGCACAGTGATCTGCACATACCCTTTTATAAATTTTTTGTAATAGCCTATATGTCCCAATGTTGCTCTCAACTGGCGCACTGATTTTGGTGGTGGTAAATTGACAATGACTACAATCTTAGAAGGATCTACTAGAAATCCTTGTTTGCACACTATATGGCCCAACAATATTCCAAAAGGTGTCCCAAAAATGCATTTCTTGATATTCAAGGATATCTGACATTGCCTCCATCTTTCCAACATTAACCTTAACACTTCTACATGGTCCTTTAAAAGACTACATACAGTCCAGTCATCCAAATATACTTTTAAAAACTTATGTATTTGTTATCCCCCACTATCAGGGATAACTAGGAGATCACATCTCGAGGCCCACAGATCCTAGACATGGAGTACTAAGAGCAGGATTGACTTGAGCATCGCCCTGGAGGGCCCACCTTTTCTTTCTTCCAGCATATTTGTCTTGTCAACATCAGCAACATCCATCACTATCGGCTTGGTCCTGTGTCAAAGAAGGTTCTTGCTCCATGAGGTAATTAGTTCAAGTATCATGGTATGTGTCACTTTGATCATCAAAACCATTGAATATATGCATTTGACTCCTTTTATTTCTAACAATTGCTTGGATCTTACACTTGCCCACTTGACCATGTTTGGGGGGATTGATAGGGTTCCCTAGCAATCCTGTGTCTGTAGGTTTTGGTTTGCCACTAGGGGGGAAATTTCTGAGAAGCCATCATTCGCTCCCACCATACTACCACTTTTCCATCTTGTTTCTCGCTCACCTATCCCATTCCACTTGTCCAGACATTGGGTTGACCTTTTTTCAAGATTGCACCTTATCTTGTGAGAAGAAGGGGATAAAGGCCCAGAAGGTAAAATCAAGCTGGTAAAAGATAAAAGCCTAAAATAAAACCTCGAGATGCTTCACCCAGGGATCCCCGAGAAAGAATAAAAAGCTTCTCAGCAAGAAACAAGAGGGACATGGAAAATAATAAAACAAGGCCTAACCAGGGCATAGGGGGTCTCATCATGAGCTAGCCTATTAGGTCCATGGGTATATAAAAGTATGACATTTCCATTAGTTGGTCACCATGCCAGGGCAGTGACTCTTGGTTGCATGGCCAAGGGAAAGGGGGTCTCATCATGAACCAACCTTCTCATTTCTATGAAAATACTTGTGGGTAACACTATCACCACTGGTCACCACGCCAGGGTAGTGTCCCCTAATTAGCTCTTGAACAAAAAAATCAATAAAGGATAAAAGAATAAAAGAATGAAGAAAAAAAGGCAAGAATGGCCTTGGAAAAAATGCATATATGACAGGTATAGCTCACCTTCTACAAAGGCACCCACAGGTAACATTTTTTTTTGCATCTTTGGCCCTCACTACACCCACATGTTTGGACATCCACTCACCACATCACCCACTTACATGGCTTGGATGAGGTTTCTTCCAGGAACTTTCCTTCTTCTATGGACACTAGCCTAATAGGATGCCTTATCTTTTTCTCCAGACTTGTATCGTAGGCTTTTGTAACGTCTTTGAGCTATTGACTGATGTATTAGAGATTTTATGAACATGTTTAATAATATTGATGATGAAAAGTGATTGACATTGCTATGATCCCTGTGACTAATGAGCCCATGGAGGGTGTAGCTTTTGATGTGTAGGACCATGATCGACGAACATGTACCATTTGGATCAATACACATGGGGAGATGATTAGTTCGGACCTCCATGGGGCTCAAGAGACCACTAGATGGATGTTGCAACCCCATCAGGTCGGAGAGATAGGATAGATATGGATCAAGGGATTTGCACCAGAGAAGAAGAGGATGCTCCACCAGTGACACCCTGACACAGCTTGACCTAGGGGGTTGAGCCCTTTTCAGTGGAATGTTGGCCTTGGAAATCCTGGGACATCAACCTTGATGACCATGAAGTCATCTAGCCTATTGGACGTCTTGAGAGGCAGACTGGGCAGCAGTGTCACATGTGGTAGGTTGGAGAAGCCCAAGGAGGGCTAACATTTTGCTCCAAGATGCTTCATTTGCCCTAAAAGGGGCTAACGTCCCCCTTAGAGGGGATTTTTATCTCTTTTCATCTTGATTAGGGTTTTAATTTGACAATTTAATGTAAACACAATATGATTTGGTATTTTGGCCTTGTCAGCCTTTTACATGACCTAAAAAGTAAAATTAGGTCATGGAATGGTATAAATGAAGGATTTTCACCTTCATTTTTTCATCACAACTTACTCACTCCATAAGGAGGTCTGAAATTTGCGCCCTCTTTTGGGTTATTGTCTGATCTAGTGATGCGCACTTGTTGAAGGAGGATTATTTTGGCATGTTTTGGCATTTCTCTTGAAGGAAGGTGTTACAATTAGGGTTTGCATTGATATTTCCTGGTGAATTGTAAGTATTTTTCTGCAAAACTTCTTGAAGCAATGGTTTTAGTTTAATTTCTTGCATGTGTTTATGATTTTGCTGAATAAAACCCTAGGTGACAAGCACACAAGTAGGTCCNACACCCTCTTGTTATCTTCATTTATTGTTAGTCGTACTATCTAGAGGCCAAGAAGAGAGAGACGTCTTAAGCCTAGGTCTACTACACTTAGGGTCATTTTTCTCTAGAGTTTGCTGAAAAGGCCTTGTTGTAGAAACACCTTGCTTCACCAAACCTTGTAGTTTTGGTTTTATGATTTATCTTTCAGCTAGCCATTTTTCCATTCCAATTAAGGAAGGAGGAGAGAGCACAAGGCCTTGCCATAGAAACATCGGAGTGAGCCTCTCTCCCCTAGGGTTTTGATTTCGACGCCTTGCCTTAGCAACACCTCCAAACTTCTCCCTCTAGTCCTTAGCCATTTTGATTCTTGCCTCCTTCAACCCTTGCGTCCTTCACTATTGACTCCATTTAACCCTAAGGCACTGATCCTAATACCTCATGCGTTGAAGTGAACCTCATCAAAACTACTCTCAACACCCTAACCTAACTAACCCTAGCCTAGATCTAACATTCTAACCCTATATGTTGTCATTTTCTCCTGCTATTAACACCTTCGTGCAACAAACATTTTGTTTTATAAGCAATTGAATGGTGAATAAAGGCATTAATTGAATGAAGTGTTGATTGGTTACATTGAATGCCATATTGTTCCAATATTTATTGGTGAAGTGATATGATTTTCATTGCTATTGATAAACATTGATTTCATCAACATTTATTGCCAAATTGATTATATGTTATTCAGATAGTCATCTATTTATATGAAGTACTAACCCATTGAAATAGCTTGCATATATTATTTGTTGTTTCTTTTTCCTAGGCAGGTATATCTTTGGGGGGTTTACTTTATTATTGGTTGTTTAGCTAGGACTATATGCTTGGTGGTGAATTGTGAGGGGGGGGATTTATCTTTGTCTTATTATCCTTTTTTCCTTCTCAAAACCCTAGTTCACCGAGGACGTCTCCCCTGGGCCTTACCACCCTAAAGAGAAATAACCATCCCATTGTGGTGACATTGGGTGGGATTCATTCTTGTTCCGTTAGTTTGACCCTAGAAACACAAGCCTTTTATCCTTGCTACAAATTATGCGATAACATTTTGGCGTCGTTTCTGGGGACACTGAGTCAATTCTCCTCAAGATGACACTTTTCGATAAGCTTTTCCTCTAGAAGCCTTATCTTACAAGATTACCTGGCGACTCCACTAGGGTGTTTTCCATTTTATTTGGTAGTTTCAAGTAAACTATCTTGCAACTCCACAAACCAAAAAGAGGTTCAATAATCCTCCTTTATCTTTCAGAAGGAAGCCTCCCAAGAACTCTCCTGTTGTAAAATCACTTTTCGGAAAGAGTCTTCCTTTGAAAACCATGTCTAGTTCTCAGACCACCACTACAACGAACCCAGCCAACAATCAAAGACAATGGTCATCTACTCTTTTCAAAACACTAGACATGTCAGCCATACCAGGCTACCCTAGGCAAATGCCAGCCAAGTACAAGAAATGGTTGCCTAAATTTACCGGCACTGATGCAATTAGTGCCGAAGAGCACATGAGCAACTTTTGGGCATTTTTTTAGCTTCATCCCATCAGTGATGATGTTGAATATTTAGTCATGAAGTTGTTCTATGCTACCCTCTATGATGCTTCAAGGCATTGGTACCTGAGCCTTCCTGATGGTAGCATTAAAACCATGGACAGACTAGAATAGGTCTTTCTCAAGAGGTGGAGTATCAAAGAAGACCCTAACATGCTCCTGACTTGACTAAATAACCTTTGGAAACAAGAAAATGAGTCTATTCGGGAGTTCCATACTAGGTTTGAGACCTTGCTACAAAAGATCCCTGCAAGTCATCATCTGAAAGATGATTACCTTGTCCACATCTAAACCAAGTCTTTCAATGGCCAATTAGGGTATCTTCTCAGAGATAAAAACCCCCAATCAATTCAAGAAGCTCAAGATCTTGCTACTAGAATTGAGGGCAACCTCCTATCATCTAAGATTGAGCCTTTCGCAAATCTCAGGGGGAAAGTGGACACCAAACCAAAGATGGTCCACAATACTGAACCAACCACATACCTATGTGCCAGTTTAGACAAGTTGCAAGCCTCTATGGATGGTATCATGAAGAATCAAGAAAAAATGATGAGTAGGATTGTAAACTTGGAAAGATCCCAAAGCCAAGCACTCAGGGTCTCGTACAAAGGGAAATTTCAAAAAGGGAATCAATTTTATAAGACAAAGAATGAGTAGGAGGTTACAAACACTTTATCCCCTACAAATGTGGTTGATGAAAACCCTTGGTGCCTAGAATGCAGTGAAGCACATTGGGAGCATGAATGTCCTTACAGTGATAATGACCATCAACAAGTAAACAATATAGGCCATCTCATGGAAGGTCCTCAGATAAATATCACTGCTGAAGAACATTAAGAGGCCAAAAGAGAAGCGGCCAGGAAAGATAGAATGGAAGTAATAAACAACCTAGACCAGGAATCAAAAGAAAAGTTGAAGAAATAAGAGTTCTAGGTGTATAGAAGAAAGAAACTAAGACAACCTACTGCTGAACAAACAAAACCTCCTTCTCTAGATGTGCTCCTTCCTAAAACATCCAATATTAAAAGGGTTGACTTGAACTTTTACTTTGAAGGGGCATTATTCAAGATGCATGTAACCATTCCCCTAAGAGAAGTCATTAAAGTGCCATCTATCAAAGAGTGTTTTGATAATTTCTTTCAAGCATCATATGGACCCATGGACCCCCCTATCATGTTACAAGCTGATCACTTTAGGATCCAATATGGTGAAAACCTTCCCTTCTTCATGAATTTGGTAATGAACAACAAAAGCCTCAACAACTGCATGTTGGATACAGGGGTAGGTGCCAACATAATGCCTTTTAAAGTCATGCAACAATTAGGGTTGAAATTCACACGTCCGTACAGGAATGTGTGTGGCTTCGAATCTAAATCCATACCGACACATGGAGTAGTTGAAAATGTGGAAATTTTCCTTAAAGAGTACCCCGAGAAAGTGATCCACATTGACATCATGATAGTAGATGTCCCAGATGTGTGGGGAATGTTGTTGTCTAGGAAATTTGCTTCAATGTTGGTCAGTACCCTGGAGATGGACCTTTCTTTTATAGAATTACCTTTGAAAGATGGAATAATAGGTCATCTCCTCAATGAACCAGTAACTAAAACCCATGTACAAGAAGCTAATCACCCGGTCAAAAGTGACAAGGCACATGATGAGATGATACAAACTCTTCATAAGTTTTCTCCTGAAGATATGCCTTTCACCACAGAAGAGGACTTTGATAAAATTAAATGGCCCAAAAAGGAAGAGTACCAACAACTCCTAGATGAATTTAAAGGCAAGGAAACTGGGACTATGAAGATACTAAAAATACCAGAAGATGATGTACAGATTCATCCATCCCAACAAGAGGTATTTACAGGAGAATCCCACCCTCCTCCCTCTACGTAATACACCAGGGTTGTCTAGGGGACAACCAAATATAATATCAGGAAGTACAAGGAAGGAGATGTAGTTTGGATGTGGGATACTTAGAAAGGAGAGCCAACCAACGTCAAAGGAAACACTCAATCATGGCTCGGACCTTTCAAAGTTGGACGAGAATAGGTTGATGACTCCTATTATTTGTCCACTTTGGAAGGAAGAAGACGCCCATTACCTATCAACAGTTGCCTCCTCAAACCCCACCAAGGTGGGGGAAGCTGACTTCACAGGTAAATACAGGTAAGTAGGCATTTTGCATTCATGTATTATATCATTTGCATTTGCATGTTAGTTTGCTTTCACATCACTTTTATTGATTGTTTATTTCAGTTTATATATATATATATATATATATATATATATATATGTTGGGGTGGCATTACCACCCCAAATTTTTGTTACTGATACTTCTATCGATATTGAGCAGGTCAACAGGTTATGCTAGAGATGTTGAGGTTCTCATGCGCTCTACAGTGAGCACATGTCCCCGAGTTGGAGCCATATGTTATCCCCCACTTTTAGGGATAACTAGGAGATCATGTCTCGAGGCCCACAGGTCCTAGACATGGAGTACCGAGAGCAGGACTGACTTGAGCATGGACCTGGAGGGCCCACCTTTTCTTTCTTCCAGCATCTTTGTCTTGTCAGCAGTAGCAACATCTATCACCATCAGCTTGGTCTTATGTTAGAGAAGGTTCTTTCTCCATGAGGTAATTAGTTCAGGTATCATGGTATGTGTCACTTTGATCATCAAAACCATTGAATATATGCATTTGATTCCTTTTATTTCTAACAACTTCTTGGATCTTACACCTGCCCACTTGACCATGTTTAGGGGGATTGACAGGGTGCCCTAGCAAGCATGTGTCTATAGGTTTTGGTTTTCCACTGGGGGGGATTTCTGATAAATCAATCGTCCCCTCCCATCATAGTACCACTTTTCCATCTTGTTTCCCGCTCACATATCCCATTCCACTTGTCCAGACATTGGGTTGACCTATTTTTAGGATTGCACTTTATCTCATGGGAAGAAGGGGCTAAAGGCCCATAAGGTAAAAGCAAGCTGGTAAAAGATAAAATCCTAAAAATAAAACCTTGAGATGCTTCACCCAAGGATCCCCCAGAAAGCAATAAAAATCTTCTCATCAAGAAAAAAGAGGGACCTGGAAAATAATAAAACAAGGCCTAACCAGAGGATAGGGGGTCTCATCATGAGCCAACCTATTAGGTCCATGGGTATCTAACAATATGACATTGCCATTAGCTGGTCACCACGCCAGGGCAGTGACTCTTGGTTGCATGGCCAAGGGAAAGGGGGTCTCATCACGAGCCAAACTTCTCATTTCTGTGAAAATACTTGTGGGTAAAACTGTCACCACTGGTCACCATGCCAGGGCAGTGTCCCCTGATTAGCTATTGAACAAAAAAATCAATAAAGGATAAAAAAATAAAAGAATGAAGAATAAAAGGCAATAATGGGCTTGGAAAAAATGCATCCATGACAGGTACATCTCGCATTCTACAAAGTCACCCACAGTTAACATTTTTTTTTGCATCCTTGGCCCTCACTGCACCCACATGTTTGGACATCCCCTGACCACATCACCCACTTACATGGCTTGGATGAGGTTTCTTCCCGGAACTTTTTTTCTTCTGTGGACACTAGCCCAATAGGATGCCTTATCTTTTTCTCTAGACTTGTATCGTAGGCTTGTGTAACGTCTTTGAGTTGTTGACTGATGTATTAGGGATTTTATGCAAATTTTTAATAATATTGATGATGAAATGTGATTGGCATTGCTATGATCCCTATGACTAATGAGCCCATGGAGGGCGTAGCTTTTGATGTGCAGTACCATGCCCGACAAAAAGGTACCATTTGGACCGGTACACATGGGAAGATGATTAGTTTGGACCTCCATGGGGCTAAAGAGCCCACCATATGGATGATGAGACCCCATCAAGGGGGAGAGATAGGATAGAGATGGATTAGGGGCTTTGCACCGGAGAAGAAGAGGACGCTCTACTAGAGGCACCCTGACACAGCTTGACCTAGGGGGGTTGAGCCTTTTTCAGTGGAACGTTGGCCTTGGAAGGCCTGGGATGTCACCCTTGATGACCATCACATCATCTATCCTATTGGATGTCTTGGGAGGCAAACTGGGCAGGAGTGGCATGTGTGGTAGGTTGGAGAAGCCAAAGGAGGGCTAACGTTTTGCTCCAGGATGCTTCATTTTCCCTAGAAGGGGCTAACGTCCCCCTTAGAGGGGATTTTTATCTATTTTCAGTGATTAGGGTTTTAATTTGACAATTTAATGTAAAAACAATATGATTTGGTATTTTGGCCTTGTCGTCCTTTTACATGACCTAAAAAGTAAAATTAGGTCATGGAATGGTATAAATGAAGGATTTTCACCTTCATTTTTTCATCACAACTTACTCACTCCATAAGCAGGTATGAAATTTGCGCCCTCTCTTGGTTTATTGGCTGATCTAGTGATGCACACTTGTTGAAGGAGGATTATTTTGGCATGTTTTGGCATTTCTCTTGAAGGAAGGTGTTACAACTAGGGTTTGCATTGATATTTCTTAGTGAATTGTAAGTATTTTTCTACAAAACTTCTTAAATGAATGGTTGTAGTTTAATTTCTTACATGTGTTTATGATTTTGCTGAACAATACCCTAGGTGACAAGCACACAAGCAGGTCCTTGTCTCATGTCCCCTAATAGAGAAATTTTCATCCATTGATAGATAAGAGAGATCCTAGTCGTAGCTACACCCTCTTGTTCTCCTCATTTATTGCTAGTTGTACTATCTAGAGGCGAAGAAGAGAGAGATGTCTTAAGCCTATGTCTACTACACTTAAGGTCATTTTTCTCTAGGGTTTGCTGAAAAGGCCTTGCTGTAGCAACACCTTGCTTCACCAAACCCTCTAGTTTTGGTTTTATGCTTTATCTTTCAGCTAGCTGTTTTGCCATTCTAGTTAAGGAATGAGGAGAGAAAACGAGGCCTTTCCATAGCAACACTAGAGTGAGCCTCTCTCCCCTAGGGTTTTGATTTCAAGGCCTTGCCTTAGAAACACCTCCAAACTTCTCCCTCTAGTCCTTAGCCATTTTGATTCTTGCCTCCTTCAACCCTTGTGTCCTTCACTATTGACTCCATTTAACCCTGAGGCACTGATCCTAAGACCTCATGTGTTGAAGTGAACCTCATCAAAACTACTCTCAACACCCTAACCTAACTAACCCTAGCCTAGATCTAACATTCTAACCCTATATGTTGTTGTTTTCTCCTGCTATTAACACCTTGGTGCAGAAAACGTTTTGTTTTATAAGCAATTGAATGGTGAATAAAGGCATTAATTGAATGAAGTGTTGATTGGTTACATTGAATGCCATATTGTTCCAATATTTATTGGTGAAGTGATATAATTTTCATTGTTATTGATAAACATGGACTTCGTCAACATTTATTTCCAAATTGCTTATATGTTATTTAGATAGTCATCTATTTATATGAAGTACTAACCCATTGAAATAGCTTGCATATATTATTTGTTGTTGCTTTGTCCCAGACAGGTATATCTTTGGGGGGTTTACTTTACTATTGGTTGTTTATCCAGGACTATCTACTCGGTGGTGACTTGTGAAGGGGGGAATTTATCTTTGTCTTATTATCCTTTTTTCCTTCTCAAAACCCCAGGTCATCGGGGACGTCTCCCCTGGGCCTTACCACCCTAAAGAGAAAGAACCATCTAATTGTGTTGACATTGGGTGGGATTGGTTTATGTTCCGCCAATTTGACCCTAAAAACTCAAGCCTTTTATCCTTGCTACAAACTGTGCGATAACAGTATGAATTCCTTAAAAGAAGTTATGACTACTCTTGAAAATATGGCTAGTGCATTATTCAACCTAAAAGGCATGACTGTGTACTGGTAGGAACCCCATTCTGTAGAAAACATAGTCTTATACATGTCTTCTAGAGTTGTCTTGATCTGATGGTAGCCTAAGAATCCATATGTAAATGGATATGCTTCCTGGCCTCCTACATTCTCTAGGACCTCATCTATGAAAGGGGTAGGAAAGGGGTCATATAGGAAAGAATCATTTAGTTTCCTCATATATACACAAATTCTAATCCCCCCTTGTTTATTTTCTTGGACTACCATAGGGATTATCCATTTAGATTCCTCCATTGGTTCTATGATACCAACTTCCAACATTCTGTCAATTTTTGCATTCACTTTCTTCTTATAAATTGGATTTAGTCTATAAGGTCTATGTCTGACAGATCTGGCCTCAGGTTTGAGAGGTATATTAATCTCTCCTAGCTCTCATGTTATTCCTTTCATATCTGTAAAGTTTGTGGGGAATAGGTCATTGTATTTGCATAAAAAATATGTTATTCTTTATACTGTTTGTTCATCCCAGTAGCCTCCAATACTTTCCATTTTGGGATTATCAGTTGTCCCAATGTTGAATTTATTCACCTTGATTGGCACAAAAAATACTTCTGACTCCATATATGGACCTTCCACCTCCCTTTCCCCTTCATGTTTTGTAATATGAATGTTGCATGGGTCATCTTCATCTGGTGCTTCTTCTTCGACATGATAGCATGGAAATAGGTCTTTCATTGTCTATCTATTCTATTTTTGGTACTCTGTCATGAGTTCAACCTCTGGTTCATTAATAAATATCACAACTCTTATCTTTTTCAGTGTTGAGTCCAATGTGGGGTTCTCATGTTCAAATGAGAAAGTGACTACAAAGTTATATTGTAATGTTTTCCATTATGTAGTGCCTCTGTGCATTTCTTGGTCTACATACCTGTTCTCTAGAATTCCTTCCAGTGTACAGATGAAATGATGAGGTCATTCTTCTCATGGTTTCATCCTCCATAGTGTTTTAAACTTATCCAAGTGTTATGATGGTGTTCCATGTCCATCATATCTCTGCATCTTATTGTTCCGCTTCTTTATGCCGAATCTAATGCACAGTAACTGTTTACATTGGTACATATCATGAATTGTTACTTTTTGTGCACCCCACCATCTTGCAGGTGTGGCCTCGAGTGTTATGTCCAACGATAAGATCCTTTGATGTTCTATTACTTTGTCTTCATATTTTATTAGCAATTCTTCTAATTCATTTACTCCATGAAAAATGGGAGGTTCTCTTATCTATGTACCCACCCATCTTACTGCACGGTCTATTCTTATGCACCTTCTTGTAGATACTTCATGTAATCTCTGATTCCAATTATCCAAACCTGTATCTAAGTCAGAAGCACAAGATGTGATACTTCTCTAGCTGAGTACCCCATCTGCAGCTGGGTTAACATAATCTTCTTCACGCATGTCGGTTCTGTATAGTTGGTTTATTTCCTCCAAGTCCAAACAAGTTGGTTCTATAAACCTTTCTCCTTCTGAAGGGTCTATTGGTGCAATGACTATGTATTCTCTTGAATCAAATAACATATTCCTTTTCTTCAATTTTATTATGGCCTCGTTATGAAATTCCCAATCTAGTCCAAGCAATGTTGGATAAAGTGTAGTTCCATCTACTATTTCTATCACTTCAAAGTCTGCCTTAATGCACACTCCATCCAAATCTATTGTCGCACCTTTAATCCTTCCAATTGGTAAAAATCTGTATTGGTTTTCTAATTTCAGATGGAAAGGTGAATAGCCTAATGTGGGCTCTCCCATACATTTCCATGTCTTCTTGGGTAGAACATTTACTTCAAAACCTAAATCTAGTATAATATCCCCAATGTTTTCATTTAGTCTGAATTCCCTACTTGTCCTTCTTCTTGGGTGGAGGTGATTGACTGTCTTCTTCTCTAATTTCCCATTTGCCTCTGTGTTACATCTTTCTAGAATATTTTGTAAAATTTTGAAAGATGATAGATCCTTTAACAACTTAACATAGGTTTGAAGAAAAGTTCTTATGTTACTTACTTGCTCTACAGGTTGTGCTTCACTGGTGTGGTCCATTGAGGAGGGAATTTCGTACACTGGTACATTTTGAGTATGTTTCATGTAGATGCAACATATTGTTTGGGGAACTCTTGTCTTGCATCCTTGAATGTTTATTTTTCTTTATGTGCATCAAACTGCTTCAATGGTTCAATATTCTTCTTCACCCATTGGTGTTGTGTTGGATATTTTCTTACTGCGTCAGCTCCTATCTTAGCTCATCGATGCCTGACTATGTTGATGTTCCTCCCATAATCCCTTTTCTTCTGCAAAAATCCACTGTACATTCTAATTTTTATGGTTTCTCTTTTCTTGGATCCTCCCCAATAATGTCAGACAATCCTCTATATCATGGTTTGTTGTGCGGAAGTACATGCATGTCGCAGGTGGGAGTGGGCATTCCCTTGCATAATATCATGTCTGTTGGAAGTTGTGGCACACTAATGTACCTATTCCTTATCCAAATACTCCTCTGCCTCATCCTCCACCTCTATATCCATCTCGATCTCCTTGTGGTGCGTTCTAATGAGGTACCTGATTATACTGCGCAGGGTTATACTGTGGTTGTGTTGTGTTATACTGAGGTTGTGTTGTGTTATATTATTCTTGCACATTATTATATTAAGATGGTACCTATTTGAAATGAGGTTAAGCTTACCCTTTCATCATTTATGCTTGCACCCTATAAGTATTTGAAGTTCTTTCCCTCATCAGGTCCATTGTCCTACAATCTTTATCATCATGACCCACTGATTTGCAAAAATAGCAGTATGAATTCTTGGGTACTATATGGTACTTCTGCATAATTGGAAAATGATATGGATCATACCCATGTGTCTTACAAATCTCTCACTATGGTCCTCCTATTGTCAAAGGGTTTGGTACTCATGTTTCTATGTACTACGCGAAATTTTGGGCATTCATTCTCATCGTGTCCTTCTATCATCTATGTGGTACACCAAACAACTTCTCTTTTCTCTTTTCCCTTATTCTGGTTCAGTTGAAATGTGAGGTTATTCACATCCTCGTTCAGCTCCTCTATTGTTGCATCTATCTTCTAATATTGGTTCTCTTCCAGCTATAAGGCTGCCTGCAGAGCCTCTTCCTGAGTTTGAAACTTATGTTGTATCAATGGGTATTTCAAATGTGGTAACAATGAATTCACAAAGAGATGTCTATGTTTCATTTCAGTCATGACATACTTCAAATTACCTTTAATACACTTAAACCTCTGATCAATCTCCCAAACAGACTCACCTGGTCTCTGTATGATCTCAATCATCTCATTCATGTACTGATCTTCTGAACTAGGATTCTAAAATTCATTTATCAGTAGCTTCTTGACATCTACAATCATCCTTGTTGTTCCTGGTGGACTGTTTATAGCTAGGCTCACATACCAGTCCAGTGTGCAGTCTCTTAGCGTGATAACTAACTATACAAGTTTTGTATCCTCATTTGTGATATGCTTTGCTTCCCATATCTTCTCACAAATGAACAAATGCTTTTTAGGGTCCTTAGATGTCTCTCCCTGAAATTATGGTAACCTAATGGTGGGATCATGTCCTGCCATATTGAATTGTGATGAACTACTACCTCCGTGCGGTGTATATATTTGACTACTACTTCCTGAACTAGCTCCTCCAGTTGTTTCTCCTTGTTTAGATTTGTTTTTGGTTGTCTTTCTTACACTAAAATTTGGTTGTTTTAATGATGGTGTTCTTGTTGGTGTATTAATCACACATGGGGTTATGGGTTCCACACTGACACTGACATGGATGGGAGTTGTACCTTCTATTCCTACCCTTGGACCGCTTGTCTTCATTTCATATGTTTCATTTATGATTTCGTCAATCTGCTCCATAACACAGAGATCCTCTACCTCTTCTTCATCACTAGCCAAGCCCTCTCTCTTAGCTATGGCTCTCTTCTTATTTTCCATCTTATATTGGTAGGTTGCTCTGATGTGCATCTTTCCATTTGTTGCCATTAACTTCTTTATTTGTTCCTCATCCATCATGATTGGGTCTATGGACTCCTTCTTATTTCCCTTATTCATCCCTTCCTCTATTTATCCACCTCTTTCCATTGCTTCCTCCCTTCCCCCATGCATGTAGGAAATTTTAGTTGTCTGATTCCATAGTCATTAAACCATTGTTATACAGTAAGATCTTGATTAAAGAATACAAAAATATGATATACCTAGCTCCGGGTCCTTTTAGAAACCCTTTCTTTGTTGCGTTGTAAGACTTCACGGTATCTGCTACAAATTCTATGATAAACCCTACAACAATACTGTCTAACTAGAAATCTACTACACACATGAATTTTTTGTTAACATGTTGTAACTGCGTGACCTCCATAGGATTCCACTCGAGTTGTCTAATTTGATTTGCAGGGTGGTTGTGTTTTAAACTCAATAGCCACTCCTGCAACACATGTAGGAAATCATAGAAAAACACCTCATGCAGGTCGCTAAACACGTACTTGTCCAAATATTTACGTAGCATTATCTGAGGGTTTATGTTATCATTTTGTGAAAACTCAAGCTCCTTTTTTTTCAACCAGCTTTCAATCTCCTCCTTCATTGGATTCCATGCTCTGAACATTCATTTTTATACCTTCATTCTCTAAGAATATTTCATGGATTGTGTCCACTCAATCATCTACAATTCCATCTAGAAACAAAACCCTTTGTTGGTTATCTCTTCCTCTCTTTCTATTCTTATTATGACCCAAGTTCATATCTAATCAGGTTTCCAAAAAAACCCTCTAAAACTATTGGCCCTCCTAGTAACCTAGAAGGCAACACAGTGCACAGAGTGCACTGTGCAATCTCACCCGAGATAGCTCTATGGGTGACTGCAAAGCTCAGTTGCTTGCAGTCTAGGAAAGAGTGGGGATCTAGGATTATCTTGGATATTCTTCAATCCTTGATCTGATTATTATCCCTATTATTCTCTATATTCATTCATATGTTCAACTATGTATGCATTCTAACAGATCTAACTGAATTATTCACTCATCCATTCATAATATAACTAATGAAAAAAAGTAAATATGCAATCACAACACTCATAACATCTAATTTTACCGTGGTTCATCCCTTCCTTGGCTACATCCACAAAGATCTGGCTTCTTAGGATCTTTTATTTATATTTGCTACAAAATATGGTGCTACGTGCACTATATATCCGATCATACAATCATTAAAGAGGTTCCCCAACCTATGTGAGGCGGACTAGATCACATCAGGCTCCTCAGCCTGTGATCTAACCCTCAAGATCTAGATACTTTACTCTCCTATAGCTCAACATCTTACAAAAAGGTATCATAATAGTTCTTACAATTCGGAAATATCTTGGAACACTTCTCGAACCCCGACCTAGACCTCCTAGGTTATTATTTATATTAATTTACAAGCTTCTTAGATGTTACAATCTCTTACCAAAACCTTAACCCTAACATGGTTAGGTCTAACTGTCTTCATGCCTTGCATGATTTTCTCCTTTGCATGCGACTTTTCCTTGCACTTGCTTCTTTTCCTGCCAACTTTTATTTCCAAAATTGGCCTTACCTTCCAAAAATAGACCTTACCTCAAAATAGGCCTACGCCCAACAGGGACACTCAATCAAAAAATAGAAGGTTCATATACCAATAGAAAATTTTAGAAGTGGGTTGAATTAATAGACATGGGTAATCCCCCCCTTGGACCCCTCTCTTATACATTCTCTTAGACCCTCCCCTCTTTTTTGGATTAATCATCCCTCATCTCTATCCATGTCCCCCACAACTTGCATCACATTTTATTATTAAAATTTTGAAATACAATTTGCATAAACATCGCTTAGTCATGGCCACATTTCATATCTACATTAAACATTAATTAAATTAGGTATTATATTGGGGATGTTACATTCCCCCTCCCCTACAATTGTGTGCCATCCTCGATGCACACTATGCAACTGGATCTATCTTTTCTAGGATTTCAAAAGTTCCACAATATCTTGTTTCCAACTTTGGGAAGCTTCCTAATCTTAGTGAAATTCTCTTCACTTTCACTTTTAAAAATACATGTTTTCCCACTTTAAATATCTAAAAACTATATTCTTGTCTAGATATATGTTTTTCCTATCCTGGGAAGCCTTTAAATTCTACTTGATTTTTGTCATCTACTCTTCCATTTCCTTCAACAAATCTGGTCCAATAATTCCTCTATTTGTTGGATTATCCCAACTCACTAATGTGTTATACTTCCTATCATACAAGGCTTCAAATGGGCTCATTTTCAATGAGGATTGATACTCATTATTGTAAGAAAATTCCACTAAGTGAATATAATCCTCCCACTTTGACGGTTGGTCCAACACATACATTACGAGCATGTCCTCAATTATTATGTTAGTTCTCTTTGTTTCCCATTTGACTCTGGGTGATACATTTTACTGAGATTTAGATTTGTCCCAAATCCTTTGAACAAACCTTTCCAAAAATTGGATGTAAACTTGGGATCTTTGTCTGAAACAATTGTGTTACTCACCCCATGTAGCCTAGCAACTTCTTTCATGTAGATTTATGCAATATTTGTTGCCTTGTGTATAGTCTTCAATGGAATAAAATGTGTTTTGTTAGTTAATTTATCCACCACTACCATGATGGAATCATGCTTCTTCACTTTTCTAGGAAGATTTGTAATAAAATCCACTATGACTACCTCCCACATCCATTCTATAATGGGAAATGGATGTAATATCCCAACTAGATGTCTATGTTCCTTCTTCACTTTCTGACACTCTAGACATTTAGCTATGTAGTTAGCCACTTATTTCTTCATTCTTGACCAAAATTATTGGCTTCTTACACATACAATTTATTTTTTATATCATGGGTGTCTAGCATATGGCATATTGTGCATTTATCTCATCACTACATTTTTTAGCTCACTAGAATTTGAGGCATATACCTTGCCTCTATACATGAAAATTTCTGTTGAAAATTACCTTGATGTAATGTTTCTTTTACTTTTAAATAATGTTGATCTGAATTTGTTGCTTCAATAATTGTATCCTTCAAATCAGTCCTATACATGCTAATGGGTACAATATGTATCTCATGTGCTCTCATGTTGAGTGCATCTACCACTTGATTCTCTTTTCCTTTGATGTGCTTAATTTCAAATTCATATTCACTCAAAAATTCAAGCCATCTAGTTTGTCTAGCATTTAATGTTGGCTGGCCAAAAAAAAATTCAAACCATAGTTGTTTGTCCTTAGCTCAAATTTCTTACCCATGAGGTAATGTCTCTACATTTTTAATGTATGAATAATAGTTTCTAGTTATATATTATGGGTAGCATAATTCCTCTCATGTTCCTTTAATTTTATGGATTCATAGCATACCACGTGATCTTTTTGTGTGAAGACTACATAGAGCCCTTCCTTGCATGCATCAGTGCACACAACAAAGTATTTATCTGTATCTACAATATTCAAAATTGATGCACCTGTCAAAATATATTTCAGTTGTTGAAATATCTCTTCACACTTGGAAGTCCATTCAAATTTAACTCATTTATTCTGCAAAGAAGTGAGTCTTGCAATCTTTGAGAATCCTTTTACGAATCTTTGGTAATAACCTACAAGACCCATGAATGATATGACCTCTGTAACATTTCTTGGTACTAACCATCATTTAATGGATTATATCTTCTCAGGATCAACTGCTATCCCATCAATTGAAATAATATGCCCCAAGTTGTGAATCTTCCTTTGATAAAAGATGCACTTAGTTAGTTTGGAATAAAAATTATGGTCTCTTAAAACTTTTAACACCATTCTTAAATTTTTCTCATGTTCCTCTTCTAACTTAGAGTAGATGAGTATATAATCTAGGAACAGAATTGAAAAGTTGTCCAAGTATTCCCTAAACACTCCATTCATCAGGAACATGACAATTGTCAATGCATTCGATAGCTCGAATGGCACTACCATGAATTCATAATTCCCATATCTTGTCCTGAATGTTGTTTTGTTGATATCCTCTTTCTTTATCCTCACTTGATGATAACCTAATATCAAGTCAATTTTGAAAAATATTCTTGCACCTCTAAGTTGATCAAATAGATCATGAATCATTGACAAAGGACACTTGTTCTTTATGGTGACCTTATTCAGTTGTCTAAAATCAATACACATCCTTAAGGTTCCATATTTATTGTTTACGAATAACATTGGGGCACCCTAAGGTGACACACTTGGGAATATATATTCCTTATTTAATATCTCTTCAACTTGCATCTGCAAATCCTTCAACTTTGGTGTTGTCATTCTGTAAGGTGTCTTGGACAATAGGGTAGCTCCTAGCACCAAATCAATACAAAAATAAATTTCTCTCTTCGGTGGTAGTCTGGGAATTTTTCCAAAAACATCTTCAAAATCCCTTAAGACCAAATGGTCTTTAATGTTTGGTATTTTACCTTTAGATTCATCTTCCATATGGGATATAAAAATATGACATCCCTTCCTAAAAATGTTTTTCAACTGCATATAAGCTGAAATTTCTCTAACAATTAAATCTCTTAGAATGCCTTGAACCTTGCCTTGCTTCCCCTTTTCATCAATGTAAGTGATTGTCTTGTTGTAACATTCTAGGAAAGCATGGTGTTTTTCCTACCAATCTGTTCCAATTAGACAATCATATGAACCCAATAGTATGATGTTCACATATACCTTTGTGTTGAGTCCATTCATGTCTATCGAACAATATTTAACTAGCTCATTAATTTTCCTCTTAGCCCATGTGGCTAATTGAACTAACCAAGATTTCTTATGCTTACTCCTTTGCAAGTGAAATCTTTCAACAATGTTATCATTTATGTAACTATGGCTTTCTACAAAATCAATTAAAATTTCTATGGGATGGTTATCAATCTTACCTTCTACTTCGATCATGGGGGATTGATATTATGCATGTTTGTTGTCCAAGGTTGCATAAATCCTTGGCATATTGTCTCTCATATATTCCATTTTTTCATCCTCCTGAATGTTGTGGACAATCCTCATTCTTTCTCCATTGTGAGGGAAGTCCCTTTATAAGTGATTTCCCTCACATCCCCAACACTGTACAGGTTCTTTCCTTAGGATATTCCCAAATGAATTTGTAGTCTTATGCTCATTTTGGGTTGATTAACCTTGTTTATTTTATTGGTAGTTGTTCTTTAAAAATGGTGGCTTAAAAACTTTCTGCCTTTTATCCTTTTTACCCTTCATCTCATCATTCCAAGCTTTTTGGAAAACTAACCTTCCTCTACTTTGCTCATAAAGATGTTTTTCTCTCCATATGGCCTCCTCCAAAGTTCTAGGGTTATAATATTGTCTCTTTTCACTGTATAAGGAGGGTAACCCACTTAGAAAACTTTGGATTTTAAAATTTTCATCCTTTATGAAGTCCACATACTTCAGTAATTCAAAGAACCTCTTCTCATATTCATCCATCGTCGTGCTTTTGAACTCAATATCGAAGAACTCTTTCATATTCCTTTTATAGTAATGCTCGTACAAATATTTCTCTTGGAAATATCCTTTGAACAGCCTCCATGAGATCATCTTCCCATCAAGGTTATTGTCTTGCTTAAGCTAATCCCACCACATAGTTTCCTTTCCTTGCAAGTGGTAGGTTGCAATTCTAGCTTCTACCCTTGAAGGGTAATCATGCAATTGGAAGTATTTCTTCATTTCCAATAGTCAAACCTCAACCTCTTCTCCTTTCCTGTGCTCACCATTGGAAGTTAATGGATTTATTTTTCTAAGTTCACCTTGCAAGATGTATGCCTCAGGCCTTCTTCTCTATCTCCTAACAAGAGACACAGTTGGCCTACTCCCTAGCCCTGGACTTGCATGAGTTCTTCTGGTGGAATTCCTTAGAGAATGATGTCTCTTGATCATGCTTCTTGATTTCCTATCATTCACATGATGATTCCTTCTGCTATGGGTTCTGGACGTTGTCACTTGTCTAGCACTAGCAGCTTGCTTGGTGCCAAAGTTTTTGTTAAATTTCCTATGCAACATATTCAAAATCTAAAATATCTCTTCTTAAGACTTTGCAATCCTTTTATTATATGCCCTATATCTCTGCACTTCTTTCTGCAAATTTCTCATAGTTACAACCCCATGCGTACCTCTTCTTCCATTAAAATTTTCCTCGACGTTTCCCATGCTAACATGCAGACCTATTACCTCCTCTTCATGGCTGTAATATCCATGGGAATCTTCCATCACTTCAGTCCTCATACAAGAACCAAAAAAAAATATTGTACCTCTAATTCTATAAGAAATGTGCATGTAATAACTATTGTTAGCACATGCATATTATAAAACATTTCATTAATTAGAATACAGGTTATTATTCATATCAATTTATGAATAACACAATGAACCAATTCAAAATCTAAATCCTTCGACACATTTTTCTCTGAAACAACTCTCCAACGATTGTACTCATGCCTCATTCTGAGTTCTAAGCGAAAAGTTACAACATTTACAAGTTGCAATTTCCACTCACTTATTGTCGTAGAATTCACTCTATTACTTTATGATAAAATTTTAATGCCCAATTTGAAATTACGAGTGTATATATTTATTCTAATCCTAAATGCATTTCCAGTGACTATTCATTTTCTCAAATCCAAGCTCAAAGCTTAAACTTATGGTATGAGGAAGTTTAGAATATTTTCTCATTTTATTCTTGTATGCTACTTGTGTCTTCTTTCTCTTCCTGCATATTTTTACATACTCGGATTCCAAATATGGCTCCATGATTGTCTTTTGTGGTTCATAATATTTCCATAGACTACTCATGTGCCTCAAATGGACTTTTTCTCAATGAGTTATGCCCTATGGAAGTAGAATGGTCCCGAAATTTTACCTTAATTGTTTCATTTGTAACTTTCTCATACGAGCTTTATTTTGTGTATAGATTCATTCGAAAGATCTATCCTACTTATTTTATTTAAGATATAGAGACAAGGTATACCAAGGGTACAAGGCACACCCTGTTCTCATAAAAAATAACTGCTTAAAAATGTCGTTTAGGGCCTCAAAATCACCCTACAAGTTAAGACCTTCAAAAATTTGAAAATTTCATAGAAAATTGATTTTTGTTTTGTTATATTAGCCTTTTAATCTAAGTTTTTTATTTCAAAATTGGGTGAAATATTGGTCATTGATCGGAACTATGTCATTGATCGGAAATCAATGTTTTCCTTTGGGCGCATATAACACTCTACCAAAACAATTAACCCAACCATCAGTCATTAGCCCTTTTATTTGGTGACCGACTTGCAAAACATCAATAAAACTGACTCATCTAACCATCGATAATTTGTATGGGAAGAATAAAACACTTTACCAATCCATCCAACCTAGTCATCAACCATCACTCATTACTTGACTAATGTGGCAATTGCTGACATGGCCTGACATGTGGATGTTGATGTGGCATGAAACATCATCATGAGGTGTCAATTTGGCTCATGTGGATGATAACATGTAATGACACATCATCCTCCTCTTTTCTTCATCGATGATCAAGATTTTCCCTTGGATGACCCAAAAACATCACCGAATTGGCTGACCTAATCATCGATTGTCAACAATCAACGATTCCTTTTGCCAAGAAAACACCTTGTTAAAATGGTCGACCCAACCATCAGTTGTCGGCGATTTCTATTGGTGAACAATAAACTTCGTCAATTTTTCCAACCCAACCATCATCCACCAAAAATTTCTATTAGCCACTAAAACACTTCGCAAATCCATCCAAACCAACCATTGGCCATCAATGAATTCTCTCAGCCAACTCCAATGCTTAGAAATTTTCAACCAAATCCCACATGAATTTGGACCATCGATCTACCATTCAGAATGATCTTAACCGTTGTCTTCTCCAACTTCCAAATGGATGAAAATGAATCCAAACCATCAATCTATCTCATTTCCCTAACTGTTGAAAATGAATTCACTTGTTGACTTGCTAGACCTTTCCAAACTCTGAAAACCTTATAAGTTTTTAAATCTATTCATGATGAATCTAGGTTATTGATCTGGAAATAAAACGCAATCTCGATCGTTGATTCATCAAATTTCACCCAACTCTACAACAACCATTAAAACATGAAATTTGACCTTCCAAGTCGAATTTTAACTCTGCAACTCTGCATATTAATACCATTGATCACCACCAAGAGGGTTCTGAGGAAATTTCAAACTAAATGGTTTACAAATTTGGGGATTTCACTCTAAAACTCACCATTTTCCCAAAAACCTCCACAGAACACGTCCTTAACATTGAATTTTTACCAAATTCATGGTTCTTGGCCCATATGGGTCCAGTGTTGAACTAGAAGTTTTGATACCAATATTTAACAACCCCCATATGAAGTGAGTATTATTACTATGAAAACACATACAAAAAAAAATTCTAACTAAATTCTTGTAGCTTACCAACTACGAATTACACACAGATTTAACTATTGTATGATATCATTAATTAAATGCATATATGGCATGCTAAAAATGACATGAATGCAGTTTAATAACTCAACACATCAACATATAAATCCTTTTTAAACACAGAGTGGATGCACAAAAATTTAACTCATAAATTCAACACATACAACGGATAAAATACTTATCTTTTAAAATTGTTATCCAACCAACTGCTTGGGACAGAAATTCCACCCAACCATAGAATTTTTGTTCTAAATATCAAGAGCAAGTCACCCCTGATATGGATCTAGTAATACATAAAAGAGGGTGGTCTCTCACTGTACACTCATAGCTCAAATATTCTTGAAGCCACTGGTATTATCCTACATCTATCTCGATTTTCCACTAGATCTCTTCCTCTTTACCTATCCAACCCAAGGAATTTACCCCTTCACTGCTCTTAGTCCCTTAGGAATACCATTTGTTTATAACCAAGAATCCCTCTATTGGGAAACTCGAGGGAGATCACTACTAGGAAAACTACCAGGAAAAACAACAACAATCAGTTTTTGTTATAGTGAAACTCACAAAAGAGTTCACTTTTCAGGCCTGAAAAATTGGCTCTTCAATATTCTACTCCAAGCATGCTTCTAAAATGCTCCAACATGCTCCAGAATTCTCCCTCCATGGTTTCTCTAGCTCCAATCTCTTCATTTCTTCTCGTTGCTTGTTATTCATGCTAAAACATTGATTATCTAAAACTATTGTAACTTCCCATACGAATTTCCTCTCATTTGTCTTACTTAATTAAATCACACACTAATTCCCCAAGTTGATTGTACTCAACCCCCATGCTCCCAATAACTATGGGATGTGACTTCTCACACCCACCCTCTTACATGCATTAAATGACTAGATTTGGGAACACTCAACAACAAAAATAGAAGGTTCATATATTGTAACATCCCTGGTTTTAACCCCCGTGAATTATAATGTAATTGTATATATATGAATTAGGTTGGTGAGTCGATATGTTGAGGTGAAGAAGTCGTATTGATTTAATGTGGTCAACGGCTGAAATGTATATTATGTGCATTGAATTAATTAATGAAAATAGTAATCATTAGTTGTGATATGAAAGGGATGAAGAATAATGGGGGGCTATTCTTCCACAAGAGAGAGGGGTCCAAGGGGGAATTCTCATGGGTATTAATCCAACCCACATTCCTAAATTATTATCATTGAGTATAACCTTCTAATTGTTGTTGAGTGTTCCAAAATCCAATCATTTAAACTCATGTAAGAGGGTCGGTGTGAGAGGTCACCTCCCATAGTTATTGTGGAGCATGGTTTGGGTACAATTAGATTGGGGAAGAGTGTAATTCAATTCAAGCACATAAATAGGAGAGGAAAATTGTATGGCCAAGGGGGAAGTTTTTGGACATTCATGTTTTTTGGATGGAGAGTAGTTTTACATGCATTTTTTGGGAAACAAAGGAAGAGCTAAGTTTTGGAAAGAGAATCACCCAAGTTGTGCTTGAAGGCACTCATTGTTGGGTTGTGGTTATTCTATAAAAGAGGTTTTTGTGAGTGTAAATCAGGTTGTAGACTTGTAGTGAATTTTCTAGTTGGGGAAATGTCTCAAGAGCATTGTGAAGGTCGTTGTGAGAACTCCTGAAGTAGCTGAGAGTTTCTGGATCCCAGCTAAGAAATTCTTGGCCAACCGAGTGCACTAGGGACCCTGATAAACGAATGATATAACATGAGGGACTATGGGTAGTGAAGGGGGTACATTCCTTGGGTAGTGCAGATTGTGGGGAAGAGAGAATTGGAGGATTGGAATTGTTGTGGGAGTAGAACCTGGGTTTTGGGGGATGTTGTATATGGAGAGTAGAAAACCAGTGGGCCAGATCTCCTTGTTGACTCATAGCCTTAGCTCAGGGGTGGCCTACTATTGAGAGGAAATGAACATCGATCTATATTTGGGAGGTTCATCCTTCGTATCCATCTAGTTGGTTAATCAATAATAGATAAGTGTTTATGTTTTGTTATGGTGTTATTTCCATTGTGTAAATGGTTTAGGTGAATGTTGTGTGTTTGTAATTTCCTTGAATAATTGCATTCACGGTTTTGTTTATGTTGTTATATGAATTTAGAATATGGTATCCGTAAAATAGTCAAAATTGTGTGATTTGTAGTTGGTAAGCTATAGGAAATTATTTAGAAGTAAATATTAATGATTTAATGAGTGTTTGTGCATAATGTTGTTCAGCTGAAGGATGGGTACATTACAAAATGGTATCAGAGCTTATGGTTCAAACACCAAGATTGTATGGTCTAGGACTAGTGCGAATTTGGTGAAATTCGCTATTGTAGATTTCAGTCTGTGCAAATTTGGGGAACACAGACAAAATTAGAGAGAAATATCCAAATTTGGGAGAAAAATCTATGTTTAAATGACTCAGATATGTCTAAGATAATTTCAATGGAGTATATATGTAAAGTTTCAAAGTTAAATTCAAACTGAAAGGTTGAAATTCGAGTTTTAATGGGTGACTATAGTGGTGGACAAAGTTCAGTGAATCGATGACCAATATCATGTTTGATCTTGAGATCAATGACTTAGATTCATTGAGATAAATTCAAAAATTTACAAGGTTTCTACCATTTAGAAGGTTCAGAAGATCAATGGCCAAGATTCATTTCAGCCATTTGGAAAATGGATCAAATCACCAATCTAGATTCATTTTTGGACATTAGGTGGTTATGGTTGATCAACGACCTAGATTCAATTCATAGGTTTGTGAAGTGAAATATATCGACAGTCTGAATCATTTTTCGGAGAATAGAAAAAGGGATTCAACCGACTATCAATATCATCTTGGCTTGGAGATCAATTGTCCAAATTAGTCAAATATTGGTCAAAATTTTTATAAGTGTTAGAGTTGGCTAAAGAAAATTGTTGATGGACAATAGGTTGATGGTCAGACATCAGTTGAACTCAGCGAAGTGTTTTCAGTCGCCAACAAAAAATGTCGATGATCAATGGGATGATGCTCAGGCATTGTCTAATTCAACAAGGTATTCATTTGGATAAATAAAATTTTCAATGGCTAATGGGTCAATGGTCGGGAGTGGGATGGATTCGTCGAAATTTTTTTCATTCGCCAATGGAAAATGATAATGGTCGATGGGAATATGGTTGGATGTACATCGACCAATTTAGAAAGGTATCCATCTATTTGAGGTAAATTACTAATGGTCGATGAGTTTGTGGTTGAGCATTGGTCGATTCAATGAAGTGTTTCTGCCGAACAAAGAGAAGTTTTCCATGATCGATGGGTCAATGGTTGGGTATCGATCGATCCAATGAGGTGTTTGGGTTTTCCAATAGAAATGTCTAATGGTCAATGAATAAAAGAGGGTGATGACATGTCATTCCATGTCAACATCCACATTTCATGACACGTCAGCATCCATCTGTCATACCACATCAGCCAAGTTGACACCTCAAGATGATGTGTCATGCCACTTTAACATCCATGTGTCATGTCACGTTATCATTTTCCACATCATCCAACAAGGATGGTCTATGACCAATAGTAAATGGTAGTGTTGGTCAAATTGGTAAGGATTTATTATCCACCGAAAAATATCATTGACATTCGATTGTCAGGCCGGTCAAATTGGTAAGGAGTTCTTATCCACCAACAAAGATTGTCGACAATTGATAGTTGAGTCAGCTGGTTTGGAGATGTGTTACAAGTGGTTTCCAAGAGAAATGAATAATGGTCGATGAATTGATGGTCAGGCGTAGGCCAAATTGGTGAGGTGTTTCATCCATGAACGAGAATCATTCATAGTCAATAGTCGATGGCCAGGTCGAAAGTTTTGGGAAAAATTTTTGAGTGCCCAAAGGAGAATGTTGATGGTCGATAAGGTCAGATCGATGGCTGAGATATAACCCAATTTTGATATTTATGGCTCAGATTTAAAGCACTGTTATGGCAGTAAAATATTCAAATTTCTACAATTTGTTTTGATATTTTGAAGGTCATGAACTTGCAGGGCGATTTTGAGGCCCTAAATGACATTTTTAGGAAATCAAAACCCATTAGAACAAACTTTACGAAAGTACATTGTGTCTTTGTAACTAAAATAAAATAACTTGGAGAGATATTTCCAACGAGACAATATGTTCGCAAAATGGAGCTCGTATGAGAAAGTTACAGTTGAAACAATTAAGGTGAAATTTTGACGGCAATTTGCTTTAGGAGGGAATAAATCCTAGCTCAAAAGTTTGTTTTAGGCACAAGAGAATTCTATGGAAATATTATGAACTGTAGAATTCAGTGGTGGGACAATATTTGGAATCTATCTATGTAAAAATGTGAAGGAAGAGAAAAAAGGCACATGTAGTATACAAGGATAAAAATGTAAAATAGTCAAAACTTATCTAGGTCGTAAATAACAGTTCGGAGCTCGGTTAAGGATGAAATTGTGAAATATCATTAAAAAGGTATTAATGGAAATACCCAATTAATATTCTACCAAAATACCAAAGGAATTGGTGTATGGAAGCATGATCAAGGATAAAAAAAAATTGCTAAAACAAAAGAAAGTTCAAAGGGGTAAAGTTCGCATTTCCAGATTGTTGCAGATTTGTACTAGAACGTCGGTTTGACAATATGAGGGTTGTTGTGAGTTCATTGTTAGAAATATTATTTGTTTCATGTAGAAACGTTTCCTTGGTTCCTAACATAATTACCTTTGTAGGTGGCCAAATTTGGGGTTTAAGATTATTTTGCACTTGAGGAAAGGTGCACAAAAGGGTTAAATCGACAATATTCAATTGCCTATAACCTTCTTATCAATGCTCAGAATTGAGCAATAAAGTAGTCATGGGAAATATATTTGATAGAAAAATCCATTTATCCACTCATAATTTAGTTTGGAGCCAGAGGATTCTCAAGGAATTAGAAGAAAGGTTTCTGGTGAACTTGAAGAACACCATTGAGTAGATTGGAATTTTAGAAGGCCATAGCTCTTGGCTCATAAATTAGATTGAAGCATGAGTTTGGTCATTGGAAAGGTAATCCATGGGAAAATTTGATAGAAGGTATAAGTTATCTAGGGGAGCATCAGGTTTCCCCATAAAGTTGCAAAAAAAAATTGGAATTGGATTCCATGAACGGTGTAACCACTCAATGTGAAGATTTTTCCAATTAATGTCGAAATTTGGAGAAACATTCCTAGATAATAGAGATGAGTGACAGAGGGGATTGTTATGTAAGGAAAAGTTTAGATGCTCATGATAGTTCCTATGCATAACCATAGAATTACATTTGAATTGTAATATCTTAAAAAAAATAAAAATGGGTGAGCTTATTAATAAGGCATTGTTAATAAGCAGAAAAGCACTCTAGCAGAGAAGTGTTGTGTGAGGGATTTCTAGAAAAAGGATAAGGTTCAACAATGGAGCATTTTCTAGGTTTGTTCTATATTAATGTTGGGGGTCCATTGGATAGGGAAGAAGGTCAATATTATACAGTTGGATAAAGCATTAAAGAGTTGCAAAGGGAAGTGCATGGTGGCAAAGCAGGTGATGCAAGGATGACTAAGGTATAAGAAGGAGTAGAGGAATATCAGTATTCAACTATTATAGAGTCTGAATGGTTTGCAAATGAAAATGAACAAAAATTATCACATGAAAACATGAATCCTATAGGTGAAGTATGTCACTAATGGGAACAAAAAGGAAAGGAAAGACTCCATAGCCTTGAAGGTAGAAATTTAATGAATTCTACAAATCTTGTTGCAAGAGAAGAAAAAAGATGTCATGAGATGAGGTGTGACCCATGGGTGGATGAGTCATATCTATGTACAATCATAGGAATGCAGTAAGAGGGAATTGTTATATATGATCTAGAAATTTTTATCTGAAGTATTTAGAGTAAGAAAGCCACTTATGTTATCATAGTGCAAAATGAAAGCAAGGTATAGGTGTGAATGGAGGTGTGTAAATTCCATTTGGAGCAGAGTGGTATTCAGTGGCCAAATAGTGATTCAAAATGAATCACTCAATGAAGTGAAGAGAGGTATTTAAAATTGAGCAAATTCATGGATGGAAAATAGTATTAGAAAGATGACATAAAAGAATATTTCATAACGTTGAAATGTCAATCAATGATAATCATATTTCAAGATTGAGTTGGTCAAGGAAATGGGGTGTGTTAATATTCAAATGGAATAATGCATATTATAGTACTATGAATGTTGAGAATTATAGCCAAAATATGTTGGGATAGGTTTTCTCTGCATAAAGAAAAAGTAGTTGTGAGATGGAATCACTAATGTATCTAGTAGTTGGAAAAGAAAAATGGCCAAGTGGGGCTTGGCTGAAAGGTTTAGAATAGGGGCTAGTGGTGCACAATTGAGAATAATGGCAGTGCACAGGGCAACAAGGCTCTACAGAAATTTAAGGATATCCATCTACAACAACAAAAATAATTAATTAATTAAATCTACAATAGATATGCATGGAAGTGCATGATAGAATTGATGCATGATGCATACAATAAAGATAGAATGCATGTACATGAAATAGGCATGAAAGATCAAATTATTTGTGCATATTGGTGTGCATTGTGCATGTAGAGATGCATAAACATGTTGGTGGCATAAGTATAGACTAAGAGTAGTCTACT
>JASDQU010819239.1:15458-30537 GCA_032191745.1 Picea mariana | reverse complement strand
CACCTAGGGTTTTTGACACCTAGGTTTCGACCTAAGGTTGTCGGTGAGGGATTGTAATGTATAAATAGAGGTCGAGAGGACCTAGGTCGGGTCAGTACATTAGCTGAGTCTTGTTATTGATCATTGTTCATTGGGAGAATAATGTATTATGGGTGAGAGAAGTGCTGAGAGAGAGAGCCTTCTGGTATTGTAAGATCTTCAGATGGGTGCAAAGATCAAGTCCTACAGCTAGGTGCGCAGGAAGGGAGAGAGAAAGAGAGACAAAGAGAGAGGATCTTCTAGCCAAGAGCGTAGATCAGAAATGTAAGATTTATCTTAATATATCATAAGCACAGTTCTATGGACGTAGCCCTAGAGAGAGGGTGAACCACATACATCTATTGTTGTTTGTGTGATTGATGCTTCGAGCTCTGATGTTGTTATATTGTTATCTGAATTATTGTATTAGATCAGATCTATAGCTGTGAAGGATAGATATAGCTAGTTGAATGATAGATGAATGTTATGATGTTGTTGTAATAAGAACCACTTGATATTCCTCTACTTGTAGACATCTTTTTCCTGCAACCCCCTCATAGCTGCTTCAGGTGAGACTGCATCTTCTTCGCAGGTGTTGCCAAAAGGGCCAGTAGCTAGGGCTTGTTGGTGCGCTCTTGGAGATGAACCCTGGGTCTGCCCCTGTGCCAACAAATGGTTCTATTGCCAGGACCCTGAATCTTTTTAAGGGAATTTCAAGGTGGTTCCCATTGAATACATAGATTTAGAAGTGGGTAGAAGATCAAGAAAAGGACTTCGTTGAAGCCCAAAACAAGAACCCTAAAATAAGCACTGAAGATTGGCTACAAAGATACATCTTCACCGACATTCACAAGATCTTCTTTGGAGGAATCCATCAAGAGCTACATGAGTGGTTGGCTAGGTTAACTGACACATAGTTTGAAATCAGATATAGACCCCCTATGGTTTGGACACCATCATTGATCCAGAAGGTCAAGAGAGTCGACCACATTGTATCCAGAGCTGTAGATCATTGGTTTGATACTACCATCAGAGGATATATCACTGAGTTTGTTGTTGACAAAATGGAATCATATAGTCAAGCGGAAAGATACTTTTTCAAGGGACCCAGAGGAAAAAAATTTCACTTCTTGAAGCTAAGAATCAAGATGCTCTTGCATGAAGATACAGTAGATTGATTGGACCTAAAAAGGCTAATCTTCAATATCTCAGACAGTGACAGTGACACAGAAGTAGGACATACGCGTAGTGGGAAAGTATTCTGAGGAGTTCACCTTGAGAATTTGTTTAATCAAAACTACGGAGAAGAAGGCTTCTATAGCGGAGAAGAGGTAGATCTAACCGACGAAGAGCATCTAGAGCCCACCAGAACAGAAGAAGGGGAAGATGAAGAACTACACCAAAGTGAGCCAGAAACCTCAAGAACTATGTGAACTACTGAAGTAAGTAATGTTAATCCTCCTATTGTCTCAACAATACCTAGCAGTAAGAATAGTCAGAACCACTGGAGTCTTCAGAGTACTGTTACCAATAGCCTAACATCTACTCAGACAAGAACCCTAGCTAGCTTTATGGAAAATGAAATGAGACTCCCTATCTTTAGAGGAGATGGATTTGAAGATCCAGATCAACATTGGTTTCTGTGTGAAGTTGTATGGAATATTATATCACCGACGAAGCCATCAAGAGAACCCAGTTCAGCACTACACTAAGGGACTGCGCATTGAGCTAGTACATGAAACTTTTCCAAGGAATGGCACAGCCTAATCCCCTTAATGAGATCAAGAATGAATTGATCGTAGAGTTTAAGAAACCTAATTCGGAGTCACAATGTATTACAGAACTAAAATAGATTAAACAAAAGGTAGCAGAACCTGTTTGGGAGTTCGACCAGAGATTCAAGACCCTAACAGGGTGATTAACTTTCCAGATCCCCGACAAACAGAACAAAGAGTGGTTCATCACTGCATTGTTACCATACATAAAAATCCCTTTGATGCAGCAGAAGATTTCATCTTAGGCGGAAGCTTTGGAGATCGCCATGAAGCTTGAATCAGCACCAATGGGAGAATCTAGCTCAGGCATTAGCGAGATCATGAGCCAGCTAACTAGTTTGTCTTTACAGGTCGAGGATATGAAGAAAGATAAGGGAAAAGACAAAAGGGAATATATATGGTGTGTAAGATGCATATCTGAAGGCCATGATAAGGAACATTGTCGCTTATTTCATGAGTACTTGGCATCAGGGGCATCGATCCCCTTAAAGCAAGTTAACCTACCCTGGTGCAATGTATGCATAAATAGGCATTTCCTAGGTGAGTGCTACTACATGTAGAAGTATGTCCAGACACCCACAAACTTGTATTGTACATTCTGTAAATCAATGGGGCATGATGATCGAGATTGTAGAGCTTATGATCTCATGCATGAAAGGTTGAGAGACATATACAAGATTCAAGGTAAAGTACAACAAGAGGGAAACACTCCACAGTACAACTCTCTGGGGAGAGGAAATTTCACTCCTCACAGTGGATACAGAGGATGAGGATGAGGAGGAGGTATGGGCCGAGGCCGAGGAAAAATAATCTGTTACAACTATGTGCAGCCAGGACATTTAGCAAGGGATTGTCAGAATCCCTGCACAACCTGTAGTTACTGTAATTCCTTCAAGCATGTCATAGAAGAATGCCTTGTGTTGTTGGCTAAACTTCAGGAAAGATGAGGACCCCAATAGAACCCACAAGTACAACTAATATATGTTGAACCTCATAGAGCAGAACCTAGAGTCGTTGTTATTACTCGAGGAGGCGCTGCTACAGGGGAATACATACCAGCCCAAGGAAAGACTGAAAATGACCACAGAGTCAAGAAAGCTACAGAAAAGACCCCAAAGTTCGATGCTAAGAAAGAAATACAGATATTCAAGGAGGCAAGAAAGGATTTCAAAGGAGATCAAGGATCTTCATCAAAGAGACAACCAGAAATCAAAGAATATGGCATGCCTTAGGCGTTTGATCCATCTGCATCACAACAGTAGGGAAAGAGGTAAGAAAACTCATGGAATTCTTGCACACTTCTGTTAAGTTGATTCAAGATAAAGGTGATGTCCAAGAATTACAAGATTTAATCAAGCAGTATGAACTAGGAAAAATAGACCCCTTACTGAATAGAGTAGTGCACCAAATTGGAAAAAGGAGAAGGACAAATAAATAACTACACTTGAATGCTCAGATAGGAGAGTATGAGATAGACTATGTGGTCCTCGACTTAGGGTCAAAATTCAATGTCATGACGAAGCAGACTTGGACAATGATGGGAAAACCCAAGCTGATATATTCCCCTATCAGGATTTGCATGGCTAATCAGCAAGTTGTCAGCCCATTTGGACGATTAGAGAATGTCTTAGTGGATATCAATGGAGTAAGAACCTTTGCAAATTTTGAGGTAATTGAATTTTTTTATGATAGATGCCCTTAACCTGCATCGTTAGGAATTGATTGGGCCTTTGACAATTCCACTGTTGTTGATCTAAAGAAAATACACATGAAATTTGAGAAAGATGACCTTAGGGTCATTGCAACTTTAGATCTAGATGAGGGTCCATGATACACAGAACCCATCAAAGAACAGGACCATGCATTTGAACTGGAAAAGATCTACAAATTAACAACCAGACAATAGGATTATATCAACCCTACAGCTGACGGGAATCTGAGCTGGCGATGTGACAACACATGTTCATCTAAATCAGAAGAAGCACTGGAGAATTGGAAGAACCAGATGTATGAAGTATCTACAAGAAGATGTGCTAGGATAACCAGAGAAGTTCACTGGATTGGCACAATAGTGAGTAATCTACCCAAATTTGATGGGTTGAACCCCTTAGAAAACTTCTTGTCAAAATTTGAGACAAGTGTACCAACACAACATAGGCTGTTGGCAATGGATGAGGCCATGAAATCCACCCCAGCGAGATGGTGGGGGACACATAAAAGAAATATTATAGACTGGACACAATGTCGAACTTTGATGACAGCGTAGTTCTCAGCACAAGAAGGAAGCTGCGAAGCATGGTACATAGGTCGAAGCTACCCAAAGGACCATGTACGAAGCTATGAAGGGGCCTGGAGTGACATTCCTAGAGAACAATGGGTACATAGATTCATCAATATGTTGGATACCACCCACATTAACTGGTACCTTCAAGCAGAGTTGTGCCTTGTCACTTTAGAATGGGAAGGTATGATCCATAATTTTATAACCACCTTTTTGTTTGACAGTGAATTTTCTTCTGTAGATCAAGCACTACATATGGTGAGACAGAAAGCATTTGAGGAGGCATCTGGCCTCCTTTTGGAGCAAGAAGAGGATGAATGGACTGCGCCCCTCCAGAAACAACAGATCTGCTACAACATTAATGTCAACGAAGACGATGACCCTAGGAAGGTGAATATCATGGAAACAGAAGGTCAGAGAGATGTGGAAGGACCAGGAGTTGAACTTCCATTCATTGGACAACCGATAAAAATAAAGAAAGTCAATATTGGTACAGAGGAAACACCAAAGCTTGCCAATGTCGGATATTACTGGGACACTGCTACCATTGACAAAATCACAGAATTATTGCATGAGTATTAGGAATTGCTCCCGACCAAGTTCAATGATATGAAGGGAATCAAAGGACCTATGGGAGAAATGAGAATACCTTTGAAACCAAATGTGAATCCAGTCAAGCAAAGACCTTATAGATTGAACCCAAAATATAAGGAAAAAGTTAATATTGAGCTCGAAAGAATGCTGGAAACAGGGATTATTGAACATGTCGAAGAGTCGGAATGGATTATCCCCATGGTCATGCAAGATAAGAAGACAGGTGAGATCAATATTTGTGTAGATATCAAGAAGCTGAATGATGCTTGTCTACATGATCTTTCCCTACACCTTTCACAGACGAAGTATTGGATAACGTGGGAGGCCAAGAAGTATATTCTTTTACAGATGAGTTTTCAGGATACCATCAAATCCACATCGCTAAGGAGGACCGTCATAAGACCACATTTTCCACAGAGTGGGGATCCTACCAATATACAGTAATGACATTTGGACTAAAGAATTCCCCAACCATATTTTCCAGGGTGGTGGTTGAAGCATTCAAAGAATTTTTGCATAAGTTTTTAGAAGCATACTTTGATGACTGGACTGTTTTTAGTTTGTTGAAAAATCATATTGAATGTCTAAGGCCAATGTTGGATAAATGCAGGCAGTGTCAAATTGATTTGAAATTGAATAAGTACATATTCTTTTCACCATTTGGAGTATTATTAGGTCATATTGTATACAAGCAAGGATTGTTGGTGGATCCATCCAAAATCCCAATTATAGTTGATTTACCACCACCTACATTAGTCAAACAACTGCGCACTACACTAGGACATACTGGCTATTATAGGAAATTTATCAAAGGATATGCTCAGATTAATGTGCCAATGGAGAAGTTATTAAATAAAGATTGTTAGTTTGGTTGGACATACGAATGCCAGCAGAGCTTCGACACACTGAAACAAAAGATGGTCACTGCGCCTATTTTAGTCTTTCCCAACTGGAGTAAGGAATTTCATGTGCATGTTGATGCATCTTCTATTGCATTAGGAGCAGGACTGGAACAACCTGGAGAAGGGGACATTGATCATCCATTAGCATTTGCCAGCAGAAATCTCTCCACAGTTGAAATCAATTACACTACTACAGAAAGAGAGGGACTAGCCATGGTGTATGCATTGCAGAAATTCCGCCACTACTTGTTGGGAGGACACTTTAAAATGTTTACTGATCACTCCATGCTAAAATACCTAGTCAACAAGCCAGTGTTGGGGGGAGAATATGTAGATGGCTTCTCCTATTTCAAGATTATGATTTTAAGATCATAGTTAAGCCAGGAAGAATGAATAACGGCCCAGACCACCTGTCGAGGTTGGAGCATCACGAAGAACCTACTAGTCTAGAGGACTCACTACCAGATGCACAACTGCTCACCATTAGAAAGATTGATGACCACTTTGCAGACATAGTCCAGTTCCTATCAACAGGAATGGCTCCAGCCGAGTACACAATTCCACAAAAGAAATAGCTAGTGGTGCGTGCTGTAGATTTTTCACTGATAGATGGTCAACTATATAAAATGGGACCTGATGAGATCCTAATAAGATGTGTGATGGAGGAAGAATTCCCTATGATCCTCGAAGAATCTCATGAAGGCATTGCAGGAGGACATTATGCAGGAAAAGCAATTGCGCAGAAGGTTTTGCGAGCTGGCCTTTGGTGGCCTACATTACACAGAGATGCTAAAGAATATTCCAGAGCATGCGATGTATGCCAGCGAGTTGCAAAACCATCCCAAAGAGACGAGATTCCATTAGCACCACAGATGACCTTACAAGAATTTGAAAACTGGGCCATTGACTTCGTGGGACCTATAAACCCACCAGGGAAGCAAACAGGAGCAAGATATATTATCACTGCGATAGAATACCTGACTAGATGGGCTGAAGCAAGATCAGTTAAGGACTATAGTGCAACTACAGCTGCATGTTTTATATTCGATGACATAATAACCAGGTTTGGATGCCCTAACGTCCTTATGAGTGATCAAGGTACACATTTCATCAATAAGACAGTTGAAGCCCTGACTGAAGAATTTGCAGTCCACCATCAGAAGAGTACACATTATCATCCACAAGCAAAAACAATGGTTGAAGAATTCAACAAGATCTTGGAGACAACATTGACAAATATTTGTAGTGTGAACAGGGATGATTGGGATTTGAGAGTACCAGGAATACTCTCGGCATATAGAACCACTTGCAAGAAATTAATAATGTAGACCCCTTTCAAGTTGGTTTATGGTCTTGAAGTTGTTGTCCCAATGGATTACTTGGTACCAAGCTTAAGAATTGTTGCATTTACAAACATGGATGATATTAGCGCCATTCATGAGAGGCTAGCACAGTTGGTCGAACTAGAAGAAGATAGATTCATTGCATGCTTCCATCAGCAAATTCAGAAGGAACGAGAAAAGGCCTATCATGACAGACACATCAAGAAGAAGATATTCAGGCAAGGTGATTTAGTCCTGCTATATGACAGTAATTTTATCAAACACCCTGGGAAGTTCAGAACGCTTTGGCTTGGACCATATGAGATTGCCTATGTTACAGAAAGAGGAGTTGCGCAACTGAATACATTGAAAGGAGACTGGAAGGAAGGATTGGTGAATGGGAGTCGGCTGAAGTTGTACTATGACAACCAACTGCCTTGCAACTCTTAGTAGAATCAAGAAGACAAGGGTCCAGGTACCAGGTGCAGTTGAAACTGGGTACCAGACACAAAAAAGACAGTCTACACAAGGATGGAAAGGAGGCATAAAGCAGAAAGCAAGGGCTGCACTACGCAGTCGAAATTCGAAGAAAACAAGAGGATCAGATCTCAAGTGCCTCGGGATGAGTCATAGGTGAGTGTTGGGGGCCTGTTGGGCATGGGTTATGGAAGGAAGCGAAGAACGAGGAAGCAAAGGTAAAAAGTGAGCTATGTGAGAGACACAGTGGTTGTCACTATGTCAAAGTGAGCAAAAGAACAAAGAAGATGGAGCGAAGTTCGAAAAAGAAATCCGTTGGATGAGGAGATCAAGGATGATAGATCAACAAGGAGGATGGACCGAGGATGACTCAGGAAGTGGAAAAAGCCAGCATTAGATGCCTTGGATCACCGTAATATGGAGAAGGAAAGACAGGCTGGCGAAGCCTAGAAAGAATGGGTCAAGTTGACCTAGGGTTGTAGACACCTAGGGTTTTTGTAATTAGGGTTTTTGACACCTAGGTTTCGACCTAAGGCTGTTGGTGAGGGATTGTAATGTATAAATAAAGGTTGAGAGGACCTAGGTCGGGTCGGTATGGTAGCTAAGTCTTGTTATTGATCATTGTTCATTGTGAGAATATTATATTATGGGTGAGAGAAGTGTTGAGAGAGAGAGTCTTCTAGTATTGTAAGATCTTCAGCTGGGTGTGAAGATCAAGTCCTGAAGCTAGGTGCGCAAGAAGGGAGAGAGAAAGAGAGACAGAGAGAGAGGATATGATGGCCAAGAGTGCAGATTAGAACTGTAAGCTTTATCTTAATATATCATAAGCACAGTTCTGTGGACATAGCCCTAGAGAGAGGGTGAACCATCTACATCTGTTGTTGTGTGTGTGATTGATGCTTCGAGCTCTGATGTTGTTATATTGTTATCTGCATTATTGTATTAGATAAGATCTATAGCTGTGAAGGTTAGATCTAGCTAGTTGAATGATAGATGCATGTTATGATGTTGTTGTAATAAGAACCACTTGATATTCCCCTGGTTGTAGACATCTCTGTCCTGCAACCCCCTCATAGTTGCTTCAGGTGAGACTACATCTGCTTCCCAGGTGCTGCCGAAAGGGCCAGTAGCTAGGGCTTGTTGGTGCGCTCTTGGAGGTGAACCCTGGGTCTGCCCCTGTGCCAATAGCTACCAAGCTATGTTTCTTTTCTTCAATGCCTCCATCACAATCATCCTAATCAACCCTGAGTGAAAAACACTTATGTCCATAGCCTTGGACTTCGCTTAGACCCTGTCAGCCATTTTCCCCATACTCGTAAACAAATAGAAATGGATTTTCATAAGGTCTTTGCCTATGAAGTGCAAGAAATGTCTAATGTGGTATTGGTAAATCATATTGAATATTCCCTCACATGTAACATATCTCTGGATCACCTTTAACATATTGTCAAATCCCTCAACCAAGTGGCCCCTAGGAACTCCCTTTTATAGGTTATCTCCCTGACATTCTGGTTTGAGGAATGCTTTAGAGAAGGCTGCATTAAGATTCATGGATTTAAACCATGCTTAACCAGTGTTAAGTATCTTAGTGGTTTTTGCAATGGTGGCTTTGAATACCTCCATTTCAAGGGTTTCCACCTTGGTTTTGGTGCCATCAAAATTCAAGGCAAACTCTCTGGCTACCTCAGGGTGTCCCCTCTGCATATTCTGACAAAAATTTAAACATCCAACTCTCTGGAAGACCTCTCTAATCAGAGGTTCGACATCAAATAACTACATATCACAAGGCTCAATCCTGACTACACTCCCACCCTTGTGAGCCTTCTTCTATTGTGGTGTATCCATTTGTTATTATAGGATGAAAAACACTACAATAATTTGAGAGATATGAGAGGCAAAACAAAGGACATAGGTCTTAGGGTTTGAAATGATGGTCTTTTCAAACATGGCTTCTTCTAAGGCTTTAGAGTTTTCCTGTCTTCTTGACTATTGAGCTTAATAAAGGGAAAATAATGGTTAATAAATGGATAAAAACCATTTAGGAAAATGGATATGCAAGGAGGAAGCAACTGCCAAAGTTTTAATCTAACAATTCACCATCATTTGCAAGGATCTCACCATTTTAATCAGCAAGGATCTTTAAATTTCCAACATAGTCAGACTTTAGATTTGAAATAAAAATTGAAAATCTAAAGGAAATGAGTTGATGCAGGTTATGTGATCACAGGATAATGATTACAGGCTCGTAGCGCTATAACAGGGGATCCGTAGAATATTTTGCAGTATAACAACAAGGGCCAAGAAAGAGCTAGGAAAAATGGCTATGACAGCAGGATGTGATAAATTGTAGTAGAAGAGGATGAAAATATTGCAGCTAGCTGAGAATTGGTGATATAAAAGGTAAAAGAGGTAGGTTGGTAATATAGACCATCAATTCGCAGCGCCCAGGAGGGGAAACTAAAGCATAGCCTTAATATGATCTTCAATAGAGCTCAAAAAAATCAAGGAGTACATGGACACCATGGCTTGACTGTAGATATGCTTCAGATTGTATAAAACCTCCTACAGTAGCTTTAACCTTCAATTCCCCTTTGTCAGTTAGTCAATAGCAGATTATGTAGTGCCTGTCTGAACTTAGGAGTTTCTGCAGTGTCGAACTAGGATAAAAATTCAAATCTTTGAGAAAACAATTAAACAACCTTAAATGACTAAATCCCAAATTATTTCTTTTAAATCATGGATGTTGAAAACAATGAGATTGACTGACACAAGCCTCATAAGTGAAATAATGGTAAAGAGGGAAGATGTACTCAATATGAGCTACGAAATTTCCTAATGAGATGGAAACGTACTAAAACGACTTTGATTTGACCTTCTAATGGGTAGAGGGACAGAGTGGAGGGGTTTAAGCGCATAGTGGAAGTAGTGACATGTCAAGATAGTGGTGGAATAAGGGTGATGGTGATGGTTGTCTAATATTGTGATGAGATGAATGTATAAACCAAAGGTATGGGCCAACATTCAACCTTAAATTTATTTGTGCTAAAACCTAAGAAAACCATAAAGAGGAGATCAAAAGTGAAACTTAAACAAGACTAAGGATAAAAAATTAAAAAGCTAAGGATGAATTGACCCACAACAAATTCATGAGACCCTTAACAACTTCATGTGATAACACACGTGTCATGCCATGCCAACCTCCATGTATCATTCTATGTCAGTTAGATTTCCATGTCATCACTTACGTGTCATGCCACATCATCTAAGAAAAGGTCAATGGTCGATGATCGGGTTGGTCGAATTGGTAAATTGTTTCATCATCATAAAGGGATCATAGATGGTCGATGGTAGATGGTTGGGTCAGTCGGTTTAGCAATGTATTGCAAGTTGGTTTTCAAAGTAAAGGGATAATTGTTACGAGGAAAATCTCTCTATGGCTAGGGTGAACCACAACATACAGGAGTGAATGTAGAAATCGACTCAATTCCAACATATGCTATATAAACTAATGTGCAAAGGAGGTAAGAAAGAGGCCTACCACATCCAAACGTTTGATGATGTCCATCGTTGATCACTTTGAACCAAAACTTTATACCTGCAACATGTTCTCAACAAACAAGCAAAGCAAGCATATCGTGATAATATAACAGGTTAGCACATTAGATAGCATAATCCATTAATATTTAAAACAAACATGCCCATGGATCATAATACATATATTTGCAAGATATCAATTGGATGGGAAAGGAGTATTTCTATTAATAAATGATTAGAAAAAGTGAAAACAGTATAGACTTCTGTATCGGATGGTTCGGAACCGAGAAACCGAGTTCCTTCCAACTCGACCTCCACCACTTCAATCCTCCACAAAAGGCAAACTCATATAAGGGACACAAACAGGTTCTCCATCAATAAGGGAAGAGCTTGAGATCTGAACATTGTGTTTAGACTTAAAGGACAAAGGGATACAGACTCAATAATGAAGTAATAATTTATCTAGAGTAACTTTTCTCTCAAATTTGAATTCTCTCTCCTTTCCACAACTCGGAATTGGCTTCTTTATAGCCTTCAAAATGCAACTGAAGGGCTGAGTCAGAACATTTCCAGTATATGGAAGGCCAAGGATCAGAGATCTTCTATTGTGACATGGAAACTCAAAATTTATTTTTGATTTTCTGGCACAAATCCTGATGTATGCAGGCTGTAGTGGAGTAGCCAGCGTATACACATGCTGTATAACTTGCCAGGTGCATACAAGTGGAAAATATTTATTTTTTTCTCTAGATTCATTAATCAGGGAAAGTAAGTCTGCATAAGGAAATGGAGTAAGGAATTCTCTTCAAGATTGCATAGGGTGAGACAAATCTTGTTCTAACATCATCCTTGAGCATAAAGCACAACATCATTCAGAATGGTCCATTTCAGGCTTGAAACACAAGAAAGCAGTTAGGCTCAATTTTCAGCAGTGGAGATCCCATGAATAATTTAGATCAATGACTCTCAGGCGATCGAGTTTTCAAATTTGCGTGAGGATTAATGGCTAGGAAGAAGCCCCAGAGCTGTAGATCAAGCGTTGCATGTCCTCCTCAGATCGACAGTCAATATTTACTTTAGGAATCCGGGCTTCGGGAGTTTCAACATCTCCAACCCTGACTTCATCCAGAGTGCTTTCTCCTAGAGTTGTAGATCAAGCGTCGCATGTCCTCCTCGGATCAATGGTCAATATTTATTTTGGGAATCTGAACTTCGGGAGTTTCAACATATCCAAACTCAACTTCATCTAGAGTGCTTTCTCTTGGAGTTGTAGATCAAGTGTTGTGTGTCCTCCTAGGATAGACGGTCAATATTTACTTCGGGAATCTGGGCTTCAGGAGTTTCAACATCTCCAACCCCAACTTCATTTGAAGTGATTTCTCTAGGAGTTTCAAATCAATCTTCACGTGTCCTTCTCAGATCGACGATCAATATTTACTTTGGGAATCCAGGATTCGAGAGTTTCAACATCTCCAACCTCGACTTCATCCAGAGTGATTTTTTCTAGAGTTGCAGATCAAGCGCCACATGTCCTCCTTTGATCGAAGATCAATATTTACTTCGACAATACGAGCTTCGAGAGTTTCAACATCTCCAACCCTGAATTCATCCGAAGTTCTTTCTCCCAGAGTTGCAAATGAAGCGTCGCGTGTACTCCTCAGATTGACGGTCGGCGTTTTCTCCAGAGCTCCAGCTCTACATGCAGACCTCCCCAGAGCTTTGAAGTACCAAAGTATGTGGCAGTCATCAGATCATATGTTTGGTGCTCTCATCATTCATGACACCTGAAATCCATCTAGTGATGACACGTGGCACTCAGTCTAGGCACCTTTGGGCATATCATCTGCTTGTTTCCAAGTGACACATGTCACCTCTCTTTTCATGAAATGTCAGCATTATGACATTAGGCCTGTTAGAATATAATGGATGTGCTCATTTTACCATTGACAATATCGCTATTGTCACCCAACCATAGGCTAAAGCCACCCTCCGAGCACCTTAACCTTGACAGAGAATCACTCTGGAAGAAAAAACTAGGCTAGATAGCCAAACAAAGGGTAGCGTTCCTTTCCCCAAGGACAACGCACCAACAAGAGCTGACCAGACAGTCCAAACCCTAACCAAGAGATAGTCCAATCCAAACGTGATCTGCTAGCTGCAGCAGCTGCAATGGCATCTCTCCTCCAAACCTGTGCACAAAACTGGAACTGCAGTGTGCATAAGTGTTGATCTGCAATTCTGAGACTACCTACCAGAATGAAGACTGGCCTCTTGCATTTATAGTAATTATGGCTAACTACCTAGGCCCACTTCTCATTCTGGGTATCTGTCTGTTCAATATATATTATTTCTTCTGGACGACTTCTTCTCTTGGAGGCTAATAACCTAATACAAGTTATCTTCTTCAATCGACATGTCTTCTAGGGTTATTATCCAACTCATTAGGGTTTCTTGTTGCTTCCTGGAGTATTCTATTCTCATCAAGATTACACGTGGAGGTAAATACCTCCCACAGATACCATAATATCAACACTCCCTCCTAGCTAGGGACGTATTACAGGTAATGGTCTTGAGCACAAAACATACCATTCACCCGGTAGCATCAACATAGTTGTATAGACTATCTCATGACTATATCATGAGAACCATCATCACCATCAGTGTCATCAGCTTCATCATCTCTCGGAACCATACTCTACCTGAGTAATCCGACATGATTCTCACTCCACAGAGTGACACAAGAACCATTCTTCTAATCTAGAAGAGTAAATGTTCTGAACCATTTTCTATCTTGGAAATCTCTGTTTATTGATCATCCATCTAGCTGATAATCACTTTCAACAATGTTGATAGTCTTCAAGTCAATTGGAACAATATCATTCAATAGAACACAACTATGTCTATCCATAGTAGTACACAACTACAATCTAGTGGTGTACTACCACACCAAGTATCACACAGATACTTGATCAAACAGTGGAACACATCCACCATAGTAGTATACATATACTATTTAGAAACATACGGTCTTCATAACAATCATCTGATATCAACCTGCACAGAAACAATGTTATGATATAAAATGAATCATTTGGGCCTTTCTTCCACTCACATCTGTGAGATCTCGGAAGAGTATCTTCCCTCAAAAAGGTAAGACATCAATGATGAGCTATCTGGACTATTATTCTAAAGAAAGGAAGAATAACTATCCTGATTTGTGAGCCTGGACCATTCCCCACCCTGGGCCATTCCTCCAACACCAAACAAAGTGTAACCTGGAGAGAATGAATCTTCCCTAAGGAATGTTTGTCCCTGATTGTTGAACCTGGACCATTCCCCACTCTGGGCCATTCTTCCGACACTAAACAAAGTGCAACCTAGAGAGAATGAATCTTCCCTAAGGAATGACTATCCAAACCGTTTCCAAAGGAAATGACTGTCCTACACCAACCTCCAAAACGAACCATGCCCCATGTTAACCACAATGGGAAATCATTGTCCGGCGAGGCAGGCCAGTCTTCTTGAGTAATCCTCAAGAAGAGAGACTTCCCTAGACCACTTCCTATGTTAACCATAATGGGAATTCTATGTTTATGGTACATCATCAATCTAGACCATTTTCCGAACTGAAAAATGTTTGTCTGTCAGAAATCTCATTCCACTTTTCAAACTGGAAAGAATCTGTTCATCCTGGACAATTTTTCGAACTGAAAAATGATTGTCCATCAATCAATAATACATGATTGCACCATCCTAAATTGGGAGTCATCTCTTCCTTTTTCAATAAGGAATTCGTCTCCATGAGATCCATCTTGAGTACACAAACTCTTTCATATTGGACAGAAGATTTACCGAAATGTCTTCTTATCTGCTCATCTATGGAGATATATATTGGAGAACCACTTTCTCCTTTCTAGACTTCATCATGGATAATGTAATGCTTTATTTCAAATGTACTTCGGTCTGGAACACTAGTTTTCTCTGAAGGGCTCATGTAGCTCTGATCAATAAAGTATATCATTGTTGGAAAACTGGAACATGTCCATGTGGCACTTCTTCTGTCATCATGAGATCTTTGTCATGGATTGGGAATCCATCATCCTGATATTCTGAGTAATCATTCTGACACAATACTTTGTTTATAGAAAATCTTCACCACGCTTCTGTTGTGCATTG
>JASDQU010819239.1:0-14452 GCA_032191745.1 Picea mariana | reverse complement strand
ATATGAAAAAAAGATATGTACAAGAACTAAGAAGAGTATTGTTACCTTCATAAGAAGAAGTCTCTTTCATCCTGCTTAGTCTTCTTTGTAGGTTCCTTTTTTTCGGCAACTGATGCTTCGTGTTTCTCCTTCCTTTTCTTTAGCTCAGGACAATGATTCTTCTAGTGACCATACTTTCGATAATTTAAGCATTGTATTTCTGAAATATCTTTCTCTTGATTTGTCTTCCTCCTTGAACCAAACTTCTTTTTGTTCCTAAAATTATTGAATCTTGATGTGAAGGCTTGATCATCGTACATATTTTGGGGTTTCTCTTTTGCACTGATCCTGGATTCTTCTTGAGAACAAAAAGTCCAAATTTCTTCAAATGTAGGATACTCCTTTCTTGTGTTCATGCTTGCGGAAAATGCATCCCANATCTTGGGAAGACCATTGAGTACTATGTTTACCAATTCATTCTCTGAAATGATCTCTTCAATGGCTTGTAGTTGATATCTTAACTGGGATATCCTCACAAAGTATGATGTTATGCTATCATCATCATTCATCTTCATGTTACGGAGCTAATTCTTTACACTCATTATTTGTCCAATGTTTCTAACTGAGAAGAGGTATGTTAGGGAATCTTACATCTTCTTCGATAATTCAAGATGGGAAATGTAGGGTATCAAGTGGTATTTTATAGAGTCCATTATTATACTCATGGCATTGATGTCACTATCTTTGAACTTCTCCATAACTGCAACGTTCTGCGGTTCCTTCTCTTTTCCTTCTTCAAACTATGGTTCATGATCTTTCCTTTCATGATATCCAACACTTTATTCTTGGAAAGGATGAGGTTAATCCTTGTCTTCCATGTTCTAAAGTTATAAGCTCCATCTAACTTGTTTTCATAAATTCATAGAGTAGGTCATGGATTCTTTGACTTGGTCAACCCTAGATTTGACCAAAAACTCAAACTTGATGTCTTGGCTTGCTGAGAGTACCAAGAGATGTGCTAGGCTAGGGTGCACTGATCTATCTAGAAATTAGGTCAATCCCTTCACTTAATATGCCTCAACGAGAGGATTAGGGTTTCTACAACTGCACCTGCTAGTAACCCTAGCTACAGTGCTTTGGTGTCTGCTCCTGCTAGAAACCCTAGCGACAGTTCTTCAACGAGATTAATATCCTTATGGCTATGTTTCCTTCTAGCGGTTAGACTGAATGAAGGAGGTGTGGTCCCATAAATTGTTAGAATATAATGGATGTGCTCATTTTACCATTGAAAATATCTCTATTTTCACCCAACCATAGGCCGAAGCCACCTGTTGGCACAGGGGCAGACCCAGGGTTCAATGCTCAAAAGCGCACCAACAAAACCCTAACTACTGACCCTTTCGGCAACACCTTCGAAGCAGATGAAGTCTCACCCAAGGTAGAGGCAGGGGTGGTTGCAGGACTCAAATGTCTGCAACTTTAGCTGGGACACTGATCTGTGATTATATCTTTAACAGGGAACTTAGCATAGATTTTTCATCAATATTTAACCCATCTGGTACTTCGCAGATAGCACAGAGCATCACAGTGAATACTTATACTAAATATGATTCATTACTTAGCCACATAAATATAGGTTAGATTCAACAGATCAAGCACTAAGCATCTTGTATATTATATCTAACGTTCATTCATATATCATCAGCACAGAGCATAACTAGATCTACTTAATCATATCAAGCACTTAGCCAAGAAAGATATAAACACATTAGAGTGAAGCACAAAGAACTATACACACAGTTATTGTGGTTCACCCCCACCCTGGGGCTACTTCCACAAAGTCTTCTTTATATTATATTGGTCAAGTAGTTACAACACAGAGCTTCAATGACCCTTACTTCACACAGGACAAAAGACCTGCGCAACTCGCTAGATCCTTCTTTCTTTCTCTTCAACACAAGACTACAACAACTTGCACATAGCTTTCCGATCTCATGCACAGAGCACTCTAAGATACATCCGATCACATAGATCCAATTACTAGCACTAATCTTTTAGCTATACATCACATAGATGTACTACATTACCATCATCCTCCTTCTCCCCTATTTACATTGCCTATTTATAGATTACAAAATGGGCCTAAGCGTGGATAAACCCATGGGCCGACATCCCTTTCTCGTTACATCAACCCAAAACCCTAAAATGGACCCAAAAATAGGTCTTGCTTCCTTAGCAAGTCGTCGCAGTCCCAAAAGTGGTCAAATATGACCAAGTATTCTTCAAAACTTGGTCAAGGGCCAACACCACCCTCTGAGCACCTTAACCTTGACAAAGAATCACTCCGGAAGCAAACCCTAGGCTAGATAGCCAAACAAAGGGTAGTGCTCCTTTCCCCAAGGATAACACACCAACAAGAGCTGATCAGATAGTCCAAACCCTAACCAAGAGATAGTCCAAGCCAAATGTGATCTACTAGCTACAGCAGCTGCAATGGCAGCTCTCCTCCAAACCTACACACAAAACTGGGCACTGCAGTGCACACAAGTGTTGCTCTGCAATTCTGAGACTACCTGCCAGAATGAAGACTGGCCTCCTGTATTTATAGTAATTTTGGCTAACTCCCTAGGCCGAATTCTCATTCTGGGTATCTGTCTATTCAGTATATATTATTTCTTCCAACCGACTTCTTCTCTTCCAGGATAATAACCTAATACAAGTTATATTCTTGAGTCGACATGTCTTCTAGGGTTATTATCCAACTCATTAGGGTTTCTTCTTGCTTCCCAGAGTATTCTATTCTCATCAGGTTTACACGTGGAGATAAATACCTCCCGCAGCTACCATAATATCAACAAGGCCATCATGTCAGATCATCCTCCGGGACGTGTTCTTGTTCAAGTGCCAAGGTTAGTGCCATATCCATGCGCATGTTTTTTTAGGGATCCAAGAATTGGTGGGTGGATGAACTTTAGAGGTGGCGCTAAAAGTAGCAAGGTTTCTCAGATCACAGATTTGCACCAAATCGCCAACCATGCTTCATCTCAGGGACGCAAATTTCTCAAGGAATAAAATTATTGAGTGGTCCCACAATCAAAACCGTGGTATAGAGAAAGAGCTATGTGGCAGAAGGTGGTGAATTGCAGGATCAAAACAGGTGTGAGTTCAAACCACTTTCAATGACCCCACAATCACATGCTTATAAGACGTCCAATCCAAGAGAAGTGTGTGGCTGCCCCCTAGGCATTAAGCCTCATTGTGATCCCGAGAAAAGGCAATTAATGAAAGGGGAGTGGTGGTTGAAACCTCGACTCACTCCATAAATAGAAAGCATGGTAGGTATGGCCGTGGAAAAAGAATTGTCAGCCTGAGGTACCCCTATGGATGGTTTTTTCTGCATGTCCATGTTGATCTGATCTCACGTCCAACATGAGGATGCATGCACAGTCTGATAGAAGAAAGTGCAGATGCACAGATTTAAATAGGATTCCAGATGACACTCTTGGTGGTTATGGGTTGATCTGAGTATAAGTAGATCAGTTCAATATTTTGTTAAGGGGGGTCAACTGGTTGAGCAGATCTCCCTATTTTGTAATATTTTGATGTTAGAACTATTCTCTAGTTATGTATCAAATTTGAGACTTTCACATTAATAGAAGTCAACTTCTTTCATCTCTTTGTTTAAACTCTGCTGAAATAGTACTTGGGCATGGAGGATCTAGTCGAGGGTTGTGGTTTTATTGTAATGTAGGTTTGATTACAACATTTTCGTGACTAGTTTTAGTCAGCTTCCTTGTTATCTTATTCCCCCTTACGTTGAAAGGCTCGGGCATGGAAGATCCAGTCAATTTATTGTAGTTATGTTCGTTTTGATGTAAGTTTGGTCATTATGCTTCTGTAAAATATTTTAGTGTCTGAAACTTGAGTTCAAGAGTGCTCTTGAGCCTGAGTTTTTATTCACCAAGCTGCTTGAAAGATGGATGCCCATGGCATACTATTCCTCCTTTTTCACTAAGTCTTCCTTCTTCCCACCCTTAAACCCAAATCACTAATTGAATTTAATGATTCCCTCACTTCCATGTACATTGCTTGTCCAGTTTCTATGATTAAAATCATTCTTGTACTGAGTTTTTTCCATTTGACCTCCACTCATAAAACCAACATCCACAAAACATTCTGATGGGTACTGGGCTTATCCTCTTCCAGTCAGAGGGTGACTCTCAGTGCTAACATTCATGGCACCTTTTCTAGGGACAGAAGTGAAGATATCTTCCCTAGGATAACAAAAACAAACAGATCTGATCTTTGATGGTGAACAAAGAACAAACACATTCAGACTGCACATCATTCACCTGGAGACTCCATGATTAAAGGATCCAATGGAAAATCCACATTTTTAAGAAGTCATATTTTCATATGGAATCCATTTTTTCTCAGAGTTTTTCTCCTTTTAATTTCTCTTATGTTCCTGATTTTCTAAATGTTGTTCCTACCATGGATGAGTGGGGTGATTTTTTTCCCACATTTAGAGAACATAGAGATGACAACCCTGCAGAGCATCTGCTTTAGTTTCATGAACTCATACATCAAAGGGGAATACATCATGAGGATGTGTTAATGAATATGTTCATGTTCTCATTAGAGGGAGATGCTCATAAGTGGTATCAATCCTTTCCCCCTACTAGCATCTCCTCCTTGGATAACTTTCATGCAAGTTTCAATATGCATTGTCAAAAGTTTTATTCCTATGAGTATAAAGACTGTGTTCAGGATATAGCTGATTCTTATGAAAGCTGTGAGAATGATGAAGATGCCTTAGGTGAGGAATCAACTCTTTCTCTTCTTCGTCCATCTGTATCATATGAAAACTCCATTTGTTGTCTCAATAAGGAAAGTGTAGAAGTTTAGTCTATTCTGGATGTTGATGTTCTTTGTAGCTCTATCTCTAAAAAGCCTAGATATGAGTAGCCTTCATTTGAATCATATGATGATGATGTGAATAAAGTACAATTCTCTCATGTTGGGTAGAATATACCTCTTGGTAGTTCATTCGAGGCTCCTCCTTCATTTGATCATTATGGAGACAGTGATGAATATCCTGAGGTGTTTTTTGTCTTAGAAGCAGAAAACATTAGCAACCAGACTTCTGATGAAAATTAAAGCCCTTACCAGGAGTAGCATGATAGAGAGAAAGAACCATCCATTGATATACATGAGGATATTTCTTATCATTATTTAGCATATGTGATCAGAGCAGACCGAGGAGAAGTCGACCATCAGCGTGCATCATCCTTTCACTCACATGTGCTTGCCATATACATTCAACCAGATGTGAGTAGCTGTAAAGTAGAGAAGGCCTTATGTTACCCATCTAGTAGGTTTTGTCACCTATTTTTTGACCCTGTAGGGGAATACATAAAGTTGCATTTCCTCAATGTATTGAAGCCTTCAAGTTTTATTTTACCTTCATCATTAGGAGGAAATCTGAAGAATGTAATTAATTCGTTGTCACAATTTCATTATCTCTTGTTTATCAGTGACAAAGTAAATAAGTTTTCAGTTAGGAAGTTATGCGAATGGCTATGGTGGAAGTTTTCTTTCACCTAGCACGTTGTAAAAAGTCAGTTAGTCTAGGATTGTACATAAATAAGCTCCTTTTGGATCATGCATGTTTATTTCCTTTTTTGTAAGTAGAATAGTGTATATATCAGCTTGTTGTCTTCAGCGGGATGTTTTTTGAGCTCAACTCCACAACCCAAAGGATAAGGCACTAGAACTGCGTGTTCTTGGCATCTCGCAGAGAGCATGCCATCCCCTATGGAGCCAAATGTTATCACATATAGTTGTCAAGAGGTCGCAGGATGACCAAGCCTGTGGTATGCATAGATATCGACATTGAGCATAAAGCGTAATGTCATTTAGAATGGTCCATTTCAGGCTTGAAACACAATCAAGCAGTCAAGCTCGATTTTCAGCAGCGAAGATCCCATGAATAATTCAGATAAATGGATCTTGGGTGATCGGGTTTTCAAATTTACACTAGGATTAATGGCTAGGAAGAAGCCCTGGAGCTGAAAATCAAGCGTCACATGTCCTCCTAGGATCGATGATCAATATTTACTTTGCAAATCCGAGCTTCAGGAGTTTCAACATCTCCAACCCTGACTTCATCTGGAGTGATTTCTCCTGGAGTTGTAGATCAAGCGTCACGTGTCCTCCTCGGATCGACGGTCAATATTTACTTCAGGAATCTGGGCTTCGAGAGTTTCAACATCTCCAACCCTGACTTAATCCAGAGTACTTTCTCCCAGAGTTTCAGATCAAGCGCTGCGTGTCCTCCTCGGATCAACAGTCAATATTTACTTTAGGAATCTAGACTTTGGTATTTTCAACATCTCCAACCCCGAATTCATCCGGAGTGGTTTATCCCAGAGTTGTATATCAAGCGTTGTGTGTCCTCCTTGGATCGATAGTTAATATTTACTTCAGGAATCCAGGATTTGGGAGTTTCAAAATCTCCAAACTCAACATCATCCGGAGTGCTTTCTCCAGGAGTTGCACATCAAGCGTCGCGTGTCCTCCTTTGATCAACAATCAATATTTACTTTGGGAATCTAGGCTTCGGGAGTTTCAACATATTCAACCCTAACTTCATCCAGAGTGCTTTCTCCCGGAGTTGCAGATCAAGCATTGCATGTCCTCCTCGGATTGATGGTCATCGTTTGCTCCGGATCTCTAACTATACATCTAGTCCTCCCCTGATCTCTGAAGTGCCAAAGTACATGGAAATAGTCAGATCAAATGTGTAGTTCTCTCGTCAGTAATGACACCTGGCATCTATCTGGTGATGACATGTGGCACTCAGTCCAGGCACCTTTGGGCATATAATATGCTTGTTTCCAAGAGACACATGTCACCTCTCTTTTCATGACATGTCAACATTGTGATGTTAGGCCATCATGTTAGATCATCCTCCTAGAGGTGTTCTTGTTCAAGCGCCAAGGTTAGCACCATCTGCATGCGTGGTTTTTTTTATGGATCCAAGAGTTGTTGGGCAGATGAACTTTAGAGGTGGCACTAATAGTAGAAGGGTTTCCTAGATCACGGATTTGCACCAGATCGACGATCACGCTTCATTGTGGGAACACGACTTGCTCAAGCGATAAAATTATTGAGCACTCCCACAATCGAAACCATGGTATAGCGAAAGAGGTACATGGTAGAAGGTGGTGAATTGTGAGCTCAAAAGTGGTGTGAGTTCAAACCTCTTTCAACGTCCCCTTAATAGTGTGCTTATAAGATGTTCAATCCAATAGTAGCACGTGGCCACCCCCTAGGCATTAAACCTCATTGCGATTTCAAGAAAGAGCAGTTAATGAAAGGGGAGTGGTGGTTGAAACCTCGAATCACTCTATAAATAGAAAGAATGGACGGTCTATCCATGGAAACATAACTGTCAGCCCGAGGTACCCCTATGGACAATTTTTCCTGCATAGCCATGTTGATCTGAGCTTGCGTTCGACAAGAGGATGCACGCATAGTCTAACAGAAGAAGGCATAGACGCAAAGCTTTGAATAAGATGCCAGATCACACTCCTAGTGATTGTGGGATGATCTGAGTATAAGTAGATCATTTCAATATTTTGTTAAGGGGGGTCAAATGGTTGAGCAGAGCTCCCTATTTTGTAATATTTTGATGTTAGAACTATTCTTTGGTTATGTATCAAATTTGAGATGTTCGCATTAATAGAATTCAACTTCTTTCATCTCTTTGTTTAAACAGTGTTGAAACACTTGGGCATGGAGGATCCAGTTGAGGGTTGTGGTTTTATTATAATGTAGGTTTGATTAAATTATTGTTGTGACCAGTTTAAGTCATCTTTCTTGTTATCTTATTCCCCCTTACGCTGAAAGGTTCGGGTATGGATGATCTAGTCGAGTTGTTGTAGTTTTTTTGTGATGTAGGTTGGATCATTATGTTGTTGTGACATATTTCAATTTCTGAAACTTGAGTTCAAGAGTGCTCTTGAGCCTGATTTCTTCTTCACCAAGATGCTTGAAATTCGAATGCCCATGGCAGACTTGTCCAACTTTCTCACAAATTCTTCCTTATACCCACCCTTAAACACAAATCACTCACTGAAGTTAATGAGGCCCTCACTTTACTGTACATTTCTTGTCCAGTTTCTATGATTAAAATCATTCTTGTACTGAGTTTTGTCCATTTGACATCAACTCATAAAACCAACATCCACCAAACATTCTCATGGGTACTGGGCTTATCCTCTTGCAGTCATAAGGTGACTCTCAGTGCTAACAACGTGGATTATTGATGTCACTCGAAGTGACGTGGACACATGGGATGTGTGCCATGTGTCAGTGAATTAAGGACCTTTGGAATATTATGATGCCATTTAGAACATGACACGTGTCACCCCTCTAATTGGGCCATGTGTCTGCTTCTAATATTTGTACATGTGGACCTCCTCTCGAGAATGGATGGTGGGGCCCCTTATGGTCAAAGTGGATGCATGGCACTAGGTCATGAACTATAGATACTAGACACTCTAGAAGAAATTTTTCGTGATGGAATGGGAGGAATAAACCCCCGAAGTTTCATAGTGCGGAAGTAAAGTGATGTAATGACATCACCAAGGGTGATGTGGAAGTATTCAGATATTCGCGGTTCGAGAGTTTTGGGGTGTGAATATGTGAAATTCACCGAATATAGAAGCCCCAAAGCTCCTAGGTCCTGAAGCCCCGAAGCTTCGAAGTCCCGAATCCCTCAAGCCCCAAAGCCCAGAGTTTTGAAGTAAATATCAGTCGTTGGATGCTAGGAAGACGTGGATTGCTGATCCACCCCACTTCATGAGTTCGCCAATTCATCACTTTGGAGAATTGGTTTTTATGTTCTTTGGAAACCTCCGAAGCTCTGGAGCCCTAAAGTTTCAAGACTTCGGATAAGCACCCAAATCATTAGCACTTGGTCACAGTCTTGGTCACATGCAAACCAAGGGCTAAAGAAAAAGGGACTAGCACCTGAAATTTTTTGCAGAACAGAGCTAGGCTTAGAGATAGAATCCTGAGAGGTTCTTGATTAACCAAGACCTGCTGAAAATGGATTATAATATTCTTTTATTAAGTCTGATTGGTTTATGATATTCTGAGAGAATTATTAAGGGTTGATAAATTGAAAATTTTCGATTGACTGCACATTTTGCAGAGTTAACAATTGTCAGAACCAAATAGAATTGTTCCATAGTGCAAAGAAATATATGGGGCATGGGATGCTTATAGTTAGGAGGATGAATTTAGAGGAATGGATGTTCATTTTGGAATTGAAGGATCGAACTCTAATGAACATGGAGAAGAAATAGATACAGACGTAGGCATGATGAAACTCATCAAAAATTTGTAGAAGGATGTCCAAAGACATAAACATGATAATGAAAGGCTTATGAAAGACAAGGACCAGCAATAAGAATTCAACATGAAGTTCATATAGATTCTGGAAATAATAGAAAAGAAGTTGGATAAGGAGAGTGGCTCTAGAAAAATAGGAAGTAGCGGGAAACCTAAGAAGAAAGGAAGATCAAGAAGTGTTAGCAGACATCACTGTCACTCCCCGAGGCATTCCAATATTAGAAAACATAGCAGCTCAAGTCCATCCCCTATTAAGAATCGTAAGAGGCCTGGGGTGGATGAGCTATGAGGAGAAATGAACAAAATCAAACCTCCTACATTTGATGGTGAGCATAAGAAGGATGAATATGCAGAGACATGGTTTCTAGGCATGAGAAAGTATTTTTAATTACACAATTATTCTTCTCATGTAGAAGGAATAATTTCCATCTATCAACTCAAAGGAAAGGCATCCATGTGGTTGGATCAACTTGTGCAAGTGCAGCACATTAAAGAGAAAAATGTTACTTGGAGGGAATTCAAGAAGTGTTTCGAAAAGAAATACTTGACTAAGAGATACTATGCCAAGAAAATGAAAGAGTTCTTTGAACTCAAGATTGGCAGTATGAAAATAGATGAATATGAAAGAAGGTTTTTAGAATTGTTGATATTTCTTTCATCAGGGATGAGACAGTTACGATTCATAGGTATTTGAGTGGTTTTCCATCATTTATTAGTGAAAAAATACAATACGATGATCCCAAAACATTAGAGGAGACCATAAGGCGAGTTAAGTGCCTATATGATCAGTAAAAAGCAAGGCCAACTTTCCAAAAATATTGGGAAGACAAGAAGAAATTCAAGATGGATCAGAGAAAGAAGGGAAGTAAGCCACCATTCTTCAGAAATAATCCTCAGGGACAACCACCTATGCAATGTTGGGGTTGTAAAGGAGATCATATGTTTAGAGATTGTCTTCATAGATGTGAAAAAGTGAGGATTGTTCACAATGTACATAAAGATAAATAAGTGGGGGACATGGGCTTAGATGTACCAAAGATCTTTGCATCCCTGGACAACAAGCAAGCAGAGTATCAATCACATATGATTGAAGTGGAAGGTATGATAAATAACTAAACCATTACTATTTTAATTGATTCAAGATATAGTCATAGTTATATAGATCCTAAGATGGTGGAAAGTTTGCATTTGCCAAGAAGAAAGCATGAAAAATATTGGTTGATGCAGCTAACTACCGATGCCAAAAGAAAACTTAATGAGATGGTTAAGTCATGTCTTATGGACATGAATGGACTGAGAATAAGGGAAAATTTGAACATCTTTCCCTTAGGTTCCTATGATTGTCTAATTGGTATGGAGTGGTTAGATCAACATCATGCCATATTATACTATCGTATCAAGACATTCACTTTCCTGGATGAGTAAGGAAATCAGAGAACAGTCCAAGGAATTCCTAGGGCAGTTATTGTCTGAGAAATTTCAGCAATGTAGATGAAGAAGTGTTACAGGAAGGGCTGCCAAATATTTGTAGCTCATATGGAAGAAACACCCAAGGATAAGGTGCCCAAATTGGAGGATCATGCAGTCCTAGAAGATTTTGAAGATGTGTTCAAGGAGTTACCAAGACTACCCCCAAAGAGAGATATTGATTTCTCTATAAATTTAATGCCTGGAGCAGCTCCAATATCAAAGACTCCTTATAGAATGAGTATACCAGAGTTGAAGGAGTTGCAAATGTAGATTGAAGAATTTATGAAGAAGGGGTATATATGCTCAAGTGTATCACCTTGGGGTTCCCCAGTCTTATTTGTGAAGACGGAATATGGGAAATTGAGATTGTGCACCGATTTCAGAGAGTTGAACAAAGTGACTATAAAGAACAAGTATCCCTTACCAAGGATTGATGATCTCTTCGATCAGTTGAAGGATGCAAGGATATTTCCAAAGATAGATCTCAGGTCAGAATACCATCATGTAAGGATTAAAGAGGAATACATTAGCAAGACCACCTTCAGGACAAGGTATGCTCATTATGAGTTCACAGTGGTGCCATTTGGGTTATCAAATGCACTAGTTGTTTTCATGTGCTTAATGAATGGTGTTTTCTGAGAATATTTAGACAAGTTTGTCATTGTCTTTTTGGATGACATCCTTGTATATTCCAAGTCTTAATAAGATCATGAATGTCATCTGAGGATGGTGTTTCATGTGCTAAGAGATCATCAATTGTATTCCAAATTGAGTAAGTGCTCATTTTATCAAAACAAAATTCACTATTTGGGGCATATCATGTCTGAAGAAGGGATAACAGTGGACCCTAGAAATATTGAGGCCATTAAAGGGTGGACAACACCTACGAATGTGACAGAAGTCAAATCCTTCATGGGTCTAGCTGGCTACTATAGGAGGTTCATTGCAGATTTTTCGATAATAGCTCATCCCATCACTTCCTTGCAAAGGAAAGGGAAGAAATTCCAATGGACAGAAGAATGTGAAGGAATCTTTCAGCAATTGAAGAAGTTGTTAACTAGTGCTCCAATTTTGAGGATTGCAAACCCAAATGAAAAGTTCATTGTTTGCATAGATGCATGCAAAGAAGGACTTGGGGGATTCCTTAGTCAGAATGGATTTGTGATATGTTTCGAGTCCAGAAAATTGAAAGAGCATGAAAGGCTCTATGCCACTCATGATTTGGAGTTGGAAGCCATAGTGCATGCATCTTTGAATAAGTGGAGGCACTACCTCATGGGAAATAGGTTTGAGCTAAGGAAAAACCATAACGTTTTGAAGTATTTGTTTTATCATCCAACTTTGAATGCTAGACAGAGTAGATGGTTGGAATTCCTCTGTTAGTATGACTTTTATATCAAGCAAACAAAAGGAAAGGAGAACATAGTGGTTTATGCACTCAGCAAGAGAGTGCATGAACTTCATGCTACAACCATTAGTATGTATCAAACTGATGTTAAAGGCAAAATTTTGGAAGTTGCAAAAGAAGATTTGCAGTACATGGAGATGGTAACAAAGTTGCATCAAGGTAAAATGCAACAGAAATTTGAAGATTATGAAATGGGAATTGATGGAATTCTCTTGTACAGAAACATAGTTTATGTACCCAATTCTCCTAAATTGAGTGTGGGTTTTAAATAAATGCACAATGTACCTTATGCAGCACACCCAAGATATCAGAAAACAATTTCAGCAGTCAAGAGACAATATTATTGGCCAGGCATGAAGAGGGAGATTGCTTAATACATAGATAAATGCTTGAAGTGTCAAAGGGTCAAGGCTCAGCATAGACACCCAGCCGGGTTATTGCAACCATTACCCATTCCTGAGTGGAAGTGGGAAGTGGTGACAATGGATTTCATCACAGGATTTCCCAGAACAAGCAAGCAACATGATGCAATCATGGTGGTGGTGGAAAATCTTACTAAAGTTGCCCATTTCATTCCTATGAAGGTTACTCACAAGGAAACCAATGTTGTTGATATTTACATGAGGGAAATAACACACTTGCATGGAATACCCAAGACAATTGTGTTTGACAGAGACCCAAAGTTTACCTCAAAGTTTTGGAAGGGGTTATTCAAATGGTTTGGAACAAATCTAAACTTCAACACATCCTATCATCCTAAGTCTGATGGGAAAATAGAAAGGGTGAACCAAGTGATAGAGGATATGCTAAGGATGTATGTGATGGACAAACCATCTAAATGGGAAGATTATCTACACTTGGTATAATTTTCCTACAATAATGGGTATCAATAATCAATGAAGGTCATCTCATTTGAATCACTTTATGGCACACAGTGCAACACCCCAGTAAGATGGAACAACCCAGTTGATAGGGCAGTGGTTGGGCCAAAGTTGCTCAAGGAAATGGAAGAGAAAATGTTGAAGATAAAGCATCATTTGAAGGTTTCCCAAGATAGGAAGAAAATCTATGATGATAAGAACATAACTCACAAGGAATTTAAAGTAGGGGATCATGTTTCCTTGAAAGTGAAAGCCAACAGAAGTTCCCTGAAGCTAGGAAACTGATCTTAGTTAGCAGCCAGATATTGTGGGCCATTTGAAATCCTACAGAGGATTGGTCTAGTAGCTTATATGCTTGCATTGCTTGCATCTATGACTATACATAATGTGTTTCATGTCTCATTGCTTAATAAGTATATACATGATTCTAACCATGTTATTGATCGAAATGTGATTCAGGTGGAGAAAGAAAGTGTTTTTCAGGTGCATCCGGTGCACATACTGGACCATAAAAGAAAACAACTACAGAATTGAGCCATAGGGATTGTAAAATTCCAGTGGACCTGGTACGGTCCTGAGGACGCAACATGGGAGAATGAAGATTCTATGCGGGCAGAGTACCCACATCTTTTTGAATATTTTGGGAATATTGATGTTGTTGTGTGAATAAGTTGCACTAAGGACAATGAAAAAATAAGGGGAGGGTATTGTAACACCCCAAGGCCAAGCCCCTGCTGAATTGTAATTATGCTTATAGGCTGGTGAGCCAAGTGTTTATAAGCTGGAAGACTTATGTGTTTATTAGGCTGGAGAGCCCAAATGCTAAGGCCAATGAGTTTGATTTTTGTATATGTAAATACTCACATCATTAATAAAATTACATCGTTGCATGTAGACCAACCACGAAGAAAGAGTTATGGGGGACTAAGATCCACTAGGTAGGGAAAGGGATGGGGTCGTGAGGCTAGGAAAAAGGGGCTAAGATTGAGGGCTTAACCCAAGGGGAATATTATAATATATTTTCCTAAAAAACTAAGGTTTGGGAATTAAAACCTGTTATCCTAAGTTCCTTTGGGGAGAGGAACAGACTCCAAGTGGAGAGGAAGGAGCTCCCAGGAGAGCCATGTGTCAACCTAGGAGCATGCAGATTTATGTGGGAAAATCCATTGTTGTGGGGGTTCGTTGTTAAGTACCTATACCAGATCTGCAAATATACTTCAATAATACCAAGAATAAACCATAAACCATTCACCATAACATGAACACAAGAAATAGAGAAAACCTTTGAGGT
>JASDQU010819238.1:4686-35359 GCA_032191745.1 Picea mariana | reverse complement strand
CCATGCTCAAGTCAATCTGCTCTCGTACTCCATGTCTGGGATCATGTGGGCCTCGAGACATGATCTCCTAGTTATCCCTAGATATCGGGGATAACGGGAAGCAATGAGCTATTGGAAGGAGCCTATCAACATAAAGGCATCTGGTTGTATCTTTCTTCGACATTCGCTAATACAATGATATATTTATTTCCCATAAAATTGGTCTTATTTTATTGTATGACTCCTTGATCACATACATAGGTTTTGTTGAGTATACATTGTTTCTTTCACTTCATTGGCTTGTGTCTTTTTTATAGGTTTAGGATCCCATAAGCCTTGTAATGGAGCAAGGATGACACTAGCAAAGACAAACAACATTTAAAAGGTATGTCATTTATCTCTTGTTAGTTAGTATGCTTGATAATTAAAACTTAGGGAAAGTTTTATATTTTGTCTTGTTTTGTTCTAGTTTCGGGGTGAAACTAGGGATATCTGTTTGTTTCCGTACTTACCGATTTGTCCGATAACAAAATTGGTGACCATACTAGGGAACAAATTATTTTCATATTTTTTCTTTCTTTATTGATTTGATTGCTTGGGTCCTATTTTCTGAGTCACTGGGAGATCCAGTTTGACTCTCTGACTGTTAAACTTCACTGGAAAAACCTTCTTGCTTTTTATTTTTTCCATTTTTCCTTTGATCGTCGCACCCTACTTTGAGAGACAGTACAATGATATGGGATCGATGCACCCTATATTTTGACCCAATGTGGCATCATCACACTATATTTATTCTATAGTCTACAACGATCAAGGATTGTAGTGCTATGTTAGTCTACAGCCTACAACGATTGTGAAAAAAATTACTTTTTGATGGTTTTTCTTGCCCAAATCTTAGATATGGTTTTTGGGTGATTTGTTGGTTCTGATTACAGTATACTTGACATATTTGAATATGCTTTTATCTATCTTTGAAACAAAAGTTTTAATTTCTTGCTTTATATTAGATTGGGGGCATCTTTGCATTTGAAGTATCAAAATTGCATGGTTTTTGGCATTTTTGGTCTTGAATTCTTAAAAATTATTCCCATCATGGCCGGGGGGGGGGAAGAATCATGTATTGGTGTACAATATCTTTGGCTCATTTATTTAAGCTCTTCATATTGATAAGTTTGATAAAATTTTGGGACATTGTGCATAGGGGAATGATAAACGTGTTCTCCTTCTCGTAATATAGCTTTCATCAAAGTGAAATATTTTCATTCTCATTTCTTTGCATTGTTTAGAGTTGGTCAAAACATCATTTAGACCACACCATTTTCCTCTTGAGTAACAACAACCTTAAAAATAAAGTTATTATAAAAATTGATTAGACATTTTTATATTTTCTGGTAGCAAACCTACATTAGATTAGTTGTAGAGCTTTGGAATAGGTGTAAAGATAACTTTCCAAAGATGCAAATAGAAATAGTATCTTGTGATACAGAGAGTTAAATCCACTTGCTACATTTTTTCCTGGGAAGCCCTTATAACACAAGGGTCAAACCTGAGGTTGCATTAAGACTGAAAGAGTTACTCACCCTCCTTTGTTGCTCTTAGTGTTGAGATTGTGCATATTATTGGGGGTCACTTGAGAAGAAAATCATGTGGGGACCTTCTCGAGTTGGTTTCATGATTATATACCCTACCCTTGTGTGTGTATCGGACTGTCGACTGTTTCCCCAATCATCATTGTGGTATTTGGTAACCTTAGTGGCCTTCCTCTTTAGGGTCTTTACACAAGGTGACTGTGGAGGGGAAATTCTTCATGGTACCTGGAATTGATGTTGTCCAAAATCACTCAGGATCCTTGAACGGTATACCCATGTTTATGTGTGGGATATTGCACCAGGGTGTAATTATATTAAGCAGGTCATCAACATAACTTTTTCACCTGCTCTATCTCATCCCCTTCATACATTGTTCCCGCGATGTTGGATTTCATCACCAACTAGTGTGTTCATTGTAAGAAGGTTTTGTTTTCTTGTTTGCTTCCTATATTTTTAGCATGTGTTGTTTGTTTTCCCCAACAGACTCTAGTTTGGATATTTATTTAATGGCGCTAGTTTCCGAAATGACCAGTGAAGGAACCCATTTTCCATGGGAACCTTTTGTTTTTCCTTCTTATGGAAATGTTGGTCCTTCTTACATCACTACTTTGAGCCTTCAAGGTCTCATAATTGGATTGTCGGTATGGTTGTTTTCCGCTCCAGTAATACCGAATGAAACAAGTGCTTTGGTTGTAATAAATTTCCCCTAAGAACATCAACCTCATGTTGATCCTTCGCCTTCTTTACCAGTAAGATCTCCTTCACCTTATTCACTTGCAAGGTCTTCTTCTGTTTCATATTCTTCATCGAGTGAAAGCTCTAAATCTAGTAACTCGGTGGATAAGAAGAAGAAGAAAAGGAAGATTAAGAAGAAGAAAAATAAGCAAGGGTCCAAACTTCCAACCACTGCCAAACATGTTGGAAAATGACCAGTTACTGATAATCATGTTGGGAGTGTTGATGATACCAAGATCACCCAAACAAACCATAAGCCCAAGTACACTTACAAGATTTGTAAGGCTATCCATCTCCTTAAGGATTTCCCTGGTCTATCCAAGGTTATAGAATAATGGTCTACACACCCTTGCCAACCTCTGTCATTAGCCTATAAACAACACACTGATGGCCTCCCATCAACTAGTCAAGATACCGTTGGGAAGAAGAAAAGTAGAGTCAAGTTCCCATGTATGTTATGCAGAGGGAGTCATCAAAATCACCTTTTCCCTCGTATGGACGAAGCCTCAAAATTACTGGAAGACATGACTATTTCAAAAAATCAACTTTCAGATGCTTATCACAAGCTTACTCTCGACCCACCTGTAGTTGATGGAATGATCAATCTGGTCCATTCATCGGTTAGTATGGTTGATCATGTAGTCAATCTAGTCATGTCCTTAGTTGAACCAGTTGACAAAGTGGTCGATCCTATCCCATATTCGGTCGATCCCACTCTCACATTAGAGAGTGCAACCCAAGTGGTTGATCCATTTCCACTCGTCGACTCCATTATCCCCTTGGAGAATGTAACCCAAGTGATCGTTTTGATCCCGTCATCGGTCGATCCTACTCTCCCGTTAGAGAGTAAACCCGATTCTACCCATGTTTTTCTCATTGATACATAATCTACCATGCTCATGGGTATTCCTACTTCTCCCATGGAACCCCCTCCAAGTAATGAGGTCATACTTTTTTATTGGGGTGCGCTAACTGGACCTCGTCTTCCCTCTCACATTCCTTTAAAGATTACAATATGTTTTTATGGTTGGGATGTTCCTCAGACGCTTATAGAGGAAGGTGCATCCGTTATTATTTGTCCTTTATTGCTTGGCAATATTTGGTTTATCCTCATCTTATGTCGGTTACACAGAATCTATTAGTTATTAACTGAAGAACCAGACAACCTTTAGGAGTCCTTCCTTAGTTTCCCATAACTTTGGGAGGGAAAATTGTTGTATTTATGTCATGGTAGTCCACGATCCTTTGGATTTTGATTTAATCCTTGGGAGATATTATTTCTATGCCATGAAAGTTAATGTGTCCACTATTTTTCGTGTCATATATTTCCCTCGCGATGTACTCATGGTGACTATTGATCATCTTTCATTTGTTGGTCCTAACTTGACCATCAACATGACGACTTCCCTAAACGGTTCGTATATGTAGATGGCATCTCCCTTGCCATAGGTTAATTAGGTGGCGTTGTCTCCCATGCCTTCAACTGTCGATGTAGATGAGCCTCTCACTATAAGCTCAATTTCTTATGATTTGGATCTGGTAGTTGACATGGTCATCTCTTCGGTAGGGCTATTGGAGCCTAATCTCCTTACCCCTATCATGGCCCTCGACATGTGTTCCTTCCAGAGTGTGTTTCTTCCATCAAGTGAATATCTCTTGGATTCCATGACCGAGTTTTATCCCTTGACACGGTGTCCTTCTAGAATGTTGTCCTCTTGGAAGCCATGATCAAGAAAAGTTTTTTTAGCATGGTTTTCTGATTTCAATCTCGTTAAAAAATGAAACCAGCTGTGAGGATAATTTTTCATCTCAGTGGAAACCTCGTTAAAAAATGAAACAGATGTTATGAGGATATTTTTTCATCTTTGTGGCATCCTCATTAAAAAATGTAATAGAGGTTACAAGAATAGTTCTTGTTTCTATGTCAAGATCATTAAAAAATGAAACAGAGGTTTGGGGATTGAACCTTGATTCTCGAGCATAGTTTTTCTTCTCTATGGAAAGCTCGTTAAAAAATGAGATAGAATTTTTCCCCTCTTCGATTAAGTCAAGTACTTTGTTACATATAGTGTTTGAAGCTTCATTTCATCCGCCTGTTCCATTGGATGAGACAAATCTTGGAGGGCAATGCTTCCAGCCTCTGGAATTCATGTTGAAGTTGAGTTAGCTGGGGGCTAAGTGTTATAGTGGGAAAACCCCCCTACGGACTACACTAGGGTTCTAAAGTGCATGCATATCTAACCATCTAAAGTCTCCTACTTTTAACAACTATCCCGATAGTACCCCACATTCATGCATAAAGTACAAAGTATAGGGATCCGGTAGTATTACCTTAAACTCTGTGTCTGATGTCGATCCCTTTGCGCTTGGTCATTTCTCGACTGCAAATCTCCTCCCAAGTCTGACCTGCATTCACAAAAAGACAAACAAGAAAAAATGAGCATGCATTATATATATGAATTAGTGGATTAGATGTCATAACAAAATGTAAATCAAACATAAATATTGAACACATCATATGGCAAGATGGAAAAAGTACTTCTTTATATTAATCTCACAGAGTTAAGTACAAAATGAGATTGGTGACTACTCCTCGAACCCTTTCCTGGGCTCCTCTTCACTAAGATCCAACTTCTTCCACGTATCCTTCTTCTCTCACACTTCTCTCTAGAGAATGGGCATAGGCTTATGGATGAGGAAAAATGCAAGAATAGGGAATTCTGGCTCAAAACTCACAATGTGGCTGCAAATTGTTGGGGCAAGGGGGAAAAGAAAAATGGGAAAAGTTTCACTGTATCTATGTTTCTCCTTGGAATGAGACCCCAACACCTCTTTTTATATGCCAAAAATATGGTTATTTGGTTGGGTGACGAACTATATGTGGTCAATTGGTTAGGAAACCACCCAATAGCCCGTAATCTCAACGAATCCCTTGCAATTTTATTTTTTTGCAACTTTTGTGGGTATACGCGGGCTGTAATGGTGCATCTAGCGTAGGTACGTGAGCAATAATGGTGCAACTACCATACATACACAGGTAGTAGTGGTGCGGGGCATGTACATCTTCAAAAATTTGGTTTTTAAGAAGAGATATTTAGTATTGGCTTGGAAAAAATAGTAAGTAAGATGGCCTGATGCCAGGTATCCATGTCTGGTGAAAATTAGGGTTATAACACTAAGTACCAACCTGTTGATCCCCAACAACCCCCTTCTTTATTTTTAATCAAAATCTAGGGTCCCTCAAAATTTTACTTGGATTCTTCATTTTTTTTTCCTTTGACTTGATTGGATTGGTATTGGTTTTCTTTGTTTTGAGGTTGGTTTGAGTTTATATTCTTTTGTTTGGTTTGAATTTCATGAAATTCAAATTCCATTTCGTTTTTTTTCTACAAATTTTTTATGTTGATGGACGAGCTTCATAATTTGGAGTTTGTTATTACCTCTTCCTTATTGAATTTATATTCTATGAGAATGGCTTGGTTGAAGACATGGATTAATAACAATGATTTTACAGGAAGAACATTTATTGCGACGCGTCTTTTCTATGACATTTGTTCACATTTGATCAAATTTGAATGAGGGAGAGACAAACATAGAAATCTTGATTTAAACTAAAACATTAATTTTTATCAACTGTTTACTTTGGTTTAAATTATAATTATGTTTTTCTTCTTTTTCTCATTAGCAATCATTTTCACAAAATCATTTGGTAGGTTTAATTATTTAAATTATTTTGTCAATTTGCATCTCATTTCAAAATAAAAAATAAAAATAAAAACAAAGAATTATCTATCATTTATTTGATTTTGTGAAAACCCAAAATTAATATTTTTCTCATCTTCATCAACTTGAAAACTCTAGAATTTTAAGATCATATTTGAAAGGAAAATATAAACAATATTTGTTTAGAACTTATAGTTAGTTTAAAATTATTTTGATTTTTTTTCTCTAGATTTTGTTTTATTCACAATTTTTAGGTTAATAATTTGGTTTCTTTTCGTTTCATAGGTTTATATTATCAGTTATTTGGTATGGATCTGATCATGGCTTGATTTTATTATCTAAATGAGTTCAAGATAATTGATCCAAAAATAATATTGGATTGCTGCAAATAATTTATGAGTAACAACAGATAAGATTTGGAAATGCATCCAAGAATAGATAGACAATTTTGTGGGACTGATTGCAGCCAAACCGTAAGGAATATGACAAAATGGTTGAAAACCCATCTGCAAAATGGACCCAGTTAGCTTACGCGCAAGATTTTCCCCAAACAAATGCACAATTTGAGGGATATTTGTATCTCTTTACGAGGAAAATTTCAGGTGGCGGAAATTATTAGTGACGCCCAGACTGTTCATTCATTGCATAAATATATGAGAAAGTTCAAAGCCCAGAGGATCCAAAGAAATTCAAAGGAAGATTTTGATCCTTTCTTTTTTGTATATTGGTTATTTTGTAAACTTTTTCCTTTCAAATGGAGTAACAGATGGTTGGAATTTTGGGAGAATGGATGAGTATTTTCAAAGAAGAATATGAAATTCCAAATCGCTTAATGGATTTTTTCCTATGAGTAAAATGGTTCTATTTTCATTATAATATCTTCATATTTCTTTTAGTAATTGATTATGCATTGATTTAAACTAGATTTAGTCTGTTTTATCAATACATGGTTAATTGCTATCATTTATGTATTATTTTTTTCAATCTTTAAGAGTCTATTATCCCAATTATATTGATCTTGGTGATTGTATTATTTTGATACAAATCTTGTATTATATTGAGTTTATTCATGTAATTAATATTTGTAAAGATATAATTGTTCAATTGAGATTTTTCTTATTGTCGATTAATCTATTATATCTTCACTAAGGATCATGATTTGAAAGTTGTTCTTTCTGCACTTTAAATAAAACTTAAATTGTCAGTCAAAGTTATTTTTATCCTGACACTATCAAAATATTAGAATTATATAACCGTCTACTACATATTTGTCTTAACAGATAGGTTGTTGGAGTAGTGTTATATAGGACAACCAAAAGTTCTCTTTAAATATTGGCCAGTTACTGGTCTGCGCAATTCCTCCTGGACCATATGCTGGATTGTTTTTTGAAACTATATGGGATACGGTTTACTCTTTGGGTTTCTTCCTTTTGTAGACTGTGCAATGTTTTCATTGTTCTCTCATGTAATTTCTAGATGTGAAATTTTATTTGTATCGAACTAGGTTTAGTCTGTTCTGCATATAAATTTTCATGTTATGTTTTTCTTTACTCGGTTCATTATATTTTGGTTCTGTTGATATCTTTGACTGATAATCTATCCAATAATTTTGAGTTTACATCTAATGTTAGATAGTTGGTAATACCATTTGCTGAGAGTTGGAGTCTCTTTCATTTTCAGTTATTGGACATTTTAAAATCACATGAGATAAAATAATTTGTCTTTCTGTTATCATAGACTTGTTCCAGAATATAAAAGACTTCTTTGAGTTTTTTCAAGAAGTATCATTCTTGCTTTTGTCATAGATTTATACTTGACACAGGTTAAGTGGAGCTTATACAAATATAGAGAGATGAACCTAGCTTAGTATTGTTGATCAGTGTAAGGTTAGTTAGTTTATATTTTATTTGATTTGTTGATTTGCCAATGAATAATTATTACATCATTTAAACGTTAAATTCTTTGTCCATTATCATTACATCATTTATAATCTTATTTATTCATTGTTTATTATTTCGTCATTTACAGTATAAAAATAGTTTCCTTTATTTTTCATCTTGTTTTAATCCATTAGTTGAAAATAATCATTTTGACAAGGCTTTGCTTAAACCTTGTAATTGTATATATCGATTGTATATAATACTACTATTAGTTAAGCAATTGTATTAATGTATTGTTTGATAGGATTGTACGTCTAGTTAGTTTACATCTTTTAATTATTTTAGAATCCTAGTTGGCTAATGGATCCATAAAAATTGTTAGGGTAGATTATTCCAAACGGCTTGGGTTAAATAGACAACCCTGGTCTAGATCTTCCCTTCTCATTGACGGTGTGTCATAAACGTCTGTCAACAAATGGTGCTAGAAGAAGGGTCAAGGTAAATTTAATGATTAAATGTTTTACCCCTCAGCCTGTCATAATTCCAGATTTATAGTTTCTTCTTTTGTGTCATCTTGAAATGCACTAGAAGGCATGCAAGACTGAAAATATGGCTTTGCTGGGGTCTTTGTTTTGAATGTATTTAATTCCCCATGGATCCCCAAATCACTTTATTGTAACATGCTTTTCACTTTTCATTACCTGATATTCCCAACGAGACAGTCTCTCGCTTGTCCAAACTCACATTTTGATGGTAGGGGGGATGTATCTGCAAAATACCATATTAACAAGTTTTGATGTAAATGCATCAAGCAAGATATTTTTGATTTAAAGGTTTTATGCATATTGTTCTCTTTTACTTTTAGGGGTCGGATTAAACATTGGTTTGAGTCGTTTCCAGCATATCACATTATTGATTGGTTTCAATTTGCAGAGGGATTTTTAGATGCTTTTGAAATATATGATAAAAATAAATTATGTGAAGAATTTCAAGCTCTACTAACCAATGAAAATTCATCTCCAAAGGTATTTTTAACAACCATCCATCATGTTCTCTGTAAGATTCAACTTGATGACATGTCATTTGTACTAAATCTCCTCTCTAATGTTTGTTCCCTTTTCATCCAACCATTTTCAATCGCAAATGATGAATTAGTTACAAATCCGATCACTCAATTGTGAGAAAATTTTTGTTTGCGGGATGAAAGGAATCCATCCGAAAATTTTGAACAAGCAAGGGAGGTATAATCTATTGAAAAGGTTCTTACTGACAATCAAACTAGTTTTTCCTCTGAGTCATTGTATATTCAATCCTCGACCATCATGGAAGAAGATTTGATGTTGCGTCAAGGTGAATGTCCATATTCTTCTAACTCTTGCTCTAATCAGTACTTAAATTTAGTTATTGAAGAACACTTAGGTGATGAAAATGATCTTAAGTATTCTAACATTCCTATGAAACTGATTAGAGATGTAAATCTGCAATTTGAAGAAGAAACTTTAAACCTTAATCCACAAATTACACCTTATCCGCATGAAAGATTAGATGTTTATCATGAAAGTTTTGAATTTTCTATGATACATGAGGCAAATTTAGATGATCATATTATGTTGAAGGATTTATCACCAAAATAGAGTGAAAGTTTTAAGGAAAGTGAAGAGGAATACCATTGTTAAATATCATAGCTCAAGAGATTCTTTTCATGTGCTCATTTATGATTCCTTTTACTCTTTATATCCTGATCTCTTCTTATATTCTGGTGGACATGATACTTTATTTAATATGCCAAGATTTGGTGAAATTAATTTCGAACATAACATTTATGAAGTCGGATTTGATGTTGTTTCACTTTCATCACTCGCATGGAAAAAATACATGTTGCAAGATGATTTTAAATTATTTATTTTTGAAAAAGACAATGCACTCATTCTCATGGAGATCAAATATTCTACATTGCATATTCATTCTTTGGTTAGTTTGAATTTTAATGATTATGCTTCATGTTTTGAAATGATCCATATCATCAAAGGAAGTGTTCAAACCAATAATCTAATTGATGTCATCAATCTTCTTATGATGTGTTCCCCATTGACAGATCTAGTTCGTCCAAGTCATAGTTTTCATCCTGTTGGAAAAATAACTAAGAAGGGGGGGGTGGGGGGATGAATCAGTTATATATATAAGATTGAAACTTTTGTTGTTCTTTTATAAAATCTTTCTAGATAATTATTTAATGTGTTGTTGATAACTTAACATGCATAGATATACAATATTTGATCAATCACACAAGATACACATAGAGACTGATTTTCATGAGGAAACCCATAAAGGGAGAAAACCTCTTCTTCTTAGGATGTCAATCAAGCTCCAAATTTCATGTACATCATAGCATTTGAGCACCAACTCAAATATGATGCTACAACCTCATATAGCAAGCTACAACTTGCTGAGAGCACCAACTCTCTAGTTTCTCTAGCACCCACTAGAAGGAAGCACCAATTCCCTGAGTGTTCCAGCACCAACTAGATGAAAGAACCAACTTCCAGTCACACAAGCACCAAACTATATAACAAAGAATAATGGTTCTCCCTTGCACCACCCTACCACCCTATTTTTTCTGGTTGCAACTATATGGAAGCTACAACTCCATGTGTTCAAGCACCCACTTGAAACTCTGAGGACAAACGTCCTCCCTAGCACCTCCCTACCATGCTACGATACAAAAATTTATTACAGTGATACGTTTTTTTCAATGGCATACCGGTCTCATCACTGTTCTTCTATACTGCTCTTCTCTTCTTGCATCAGTGTATTCCTACTCACATCATATTGCACTTTTTTTTCTTCTAATCTCTCTCTACATGCACACCTCAACATTATCTTCTATGCACATGAATCACAAAATGAAGAACCCTTCTCTTCTCTGTTATGCTATATTTATCATGCTAAGTCCTCTACCAGATCATGCATGCAACTCTTTGTCCTCTCTGGAAGTTACAACCTTCGACACTTTTCCATCTGTCAATTGTCTTTATGATGAGTCTTCATTTCACTGTCAGTTATTCCGAGACTCTTCAGCTCCTCTGGCGATCACCTTGAAGATCTTCGAATTCTCTGGAAGATACCTCAGTCTGTTTGTCATCAGTGGCGTTATCCTGAGATTCTTGGCTTCTCTACCAATGCAACCCTTCCTCTTCTTTGTTACAGTTACAGTTCATTTGACAGTTATAGGAGTTCCTCGAGAATAAGATCCTTGTGAACTTCACCTGCATGAACTAGCACTGGGTGAAAGTTCCTCTTCTCATGTCCAGAGGAGTTGACCACATGCTAACCAAAAAGAGGTCTACGCGACTTCATGTTTTGTGATCTTGTATTGTGATTTGCCTTGATTCTCCCAACACCCAATATTAGAAGTGGAGCCTAGAGAAGTGCTAGCTCCTCCCTTAACTTTCGTTGATGTGACCACTGGTAGTGACTTGGGGAAAATCACTTTGGGACTTCTCATTTCATGAACTCTTGAACTCCGTCGTGCTTGATCAATGGTACACAATCCTAAGTGATCTGAGAAACCATATCTCACCTTCGTGAATCGATATTTCATGATTTTCATGTTTCGAGTCTTGTTCGATTGACGACTCATAACATTGTTTGATCAACAGCTTCAATCACCTTCTTCACACTTCAATATTTCATGACTTGTGATGTTGAAGGTTAGAGAACCTCCCTTCTTCCAATTCTCGAACTCACGCTGGCATCAGATCAATGACCCAAAATCATTCCTCGATCAATGATTGTGATCACCTTCTGCATTTTGATATTTCATGTTTTGCGATGTCGTAGGTTAGAGCACCTCCTTTCTTCGATTCTTGATTTTTGAATATCCACTTATGCCACATCAACAGTCCACGACCCTCCACAACCCAATAGTCCAAATAAAATCACAAATTCACATTTCACAACTTTGTCTCTCAAAGATTTTTTGCCTGAGCTTATCCTCCTTGCAAATCCACTGGATCTAACGGTTGTTGGTCCTTCGTGCTTAGATTTAATGAATGGGATTTGTTCCTCTCCTGTGCACTTGTTCCTCCTGTCTAGACTCTGATCTAGTGTTCCAGATTCTTCATAGTGTTTGATCCAATGACCACTGTCTCTCCTCCTCCTGATCTTACGCGTCCTCTCGACTTGGAAGAATTTATAAGTGTCAAAGGCCTCGAACTTTGATCCTTCTGCAAGTCCTGTTGAATTTGGGTATCGTCTGCATTTCTGAAAATTATATCTTTCCTGAGCTTTGGAAATTAAGTTAACCTCATCCCTGGTGCACACTTGCACTCCACGGGAAACTTTGCGTTATTCCTCCTGAGCTTGTAGACAACAATTCCCTATGTCATCACCGTTTCTTTCTTATTTTCCATCATTGCTACCAATATTCCATCATCATTGTTGTTTCCATCAATGAAAAGCACACTCTTCCTGTAAACATGCCAACAATCTCCCCCTTTGGCATTGATGGCAACTCTAAAAGGCTGCACTATTCTGCTTAGACCTCCAACTGTAGTAGACCACACCTTTTTCTCCCCCTTTGACATCAATGTCAAAGAGAACTAAGAGTGACTTTGTTCTCCCCCTGAAGCACTCTTCCCCTGATTAGATATACTATGAGCACTCTCCCCCTGATTGGATAGACTATTTTAACTTGATAACAAGGTCACGCCCAACTTCTAGTGTAGACATGCAAACTGGGATTTTGGAAGCGATTTAGTGAGGAATTCGGAAATATGATATTTGGATGGAATATAATGCAAAGAAACAACAATGTTGGATACCTGTTCCCTCAATAAGTGATAATTGATGGGTATATTCTTAGTCTTGGAGTGAAATACAAGATTCTTTGACACACTAATTGCACTAGTATTATCACAATGAATTGGAATCAGTGCAGTATATTTTACCTCCAAGTATGCAATTGTCTGAATCATCCATAATACTTGGGTACAACAAGTGGAAGCTGCAATGTATTCAACTTATGTAGTTGATAAGGAAATGGAACCTTACTTCTTGCTCAACCATGCTACAAGGGAATCTCCTAAGAAGAATGCACCTCCACTCATGCTTTTCCTTTCATACACACAATTAGCCCAATCAACATCTAAGTATATGGATAGTTGAAAATTATGATTCCTAGGATACCATAGGGAATAGTTCATTGTTCCTTTCAAGTATCTGAATATTCTTTTGACAGAAAACAAATGACTATGTTTAGGTGCAACTTGATACCATCCTACCATTCCAACAACATGCATTATGTCTGGGAGAGATGTTGTGATGTACAATAGGCTGCCTATCATAGACCTATATGAACTCTAATCAACATCAGGTTAGTCATCATCCTTGCTTAACTTGCATTCAGTGACCATAGGTGTGCTCATAGGTGTAGAATCTTCCATTTGAAACCTTTTTAACATTTCTCTTAGATATTTCTCCTGAGAAAGAAATATTTCTTCAGACCTCTGAGTAATTTGCAGACCAAGAAAAAATGGCATTTCCCCTATCATAGACATTTCAAATTCAGACTGCATGGGAGAAGCAAACCATTGTACCAATGAAGCATTATTACTTCCAAAGATGATGTCATCTACATAGACCAACACAATGAGAAAATGTGTATCCTCTATTTTGATATATATTGTAGTCAATTGTTCCTCTCTTGAACCCTTTGTCTTGAAGATACTTATCCAATATGTAATACCAGGCATGAGGAGATTGTTTCAACCCATATAAGGATTTCTTCAGATTGCAGACAAGGTCAGGATTATCTGACAGTTGGAAACCCTTTGGTTGTTCCATACAAACTTATTCTTTTAGATCTCCATTTAGAAAAGTTGACTTGACAACCATTTGGTAGACTTTAAACTTCTTATGACAAGTATAGGAAAGAAACATTCAAATAGCCTCTAATCTTGCTATGGGCGCAAATGTTTCATCAAAATCTAGTTCTTCTATTTGAGCATACCCTTTGTAGACCAATATAGCCTTATTTATTACAATATTTCCTTGCTCATTCATCTTGTTTTTGTAGACCCATTTGGATCCTATTACATTTTTATTTTCTGGCCTGGGAACAAGTTCCCAAGTATCATTCTTTTCAATCTAATCCAATTCCTCATTCATTGATTTTAACCAATTTACATCCTTACTGGCTTCATTAAATTTCTTAGTTTCCACCATGGATATGAAGGCTACATTTGATTTCTCATTGTCTTTGATTATCCTTCTCCGGGTTTGTACACCTTTGTCTTTCTCACCAATTATCTGACTTGCAGGATGATTTTTTTGAGTAATTCTGGAGGAAGGATTTGATGTTCATTGTTGTCTTGACTCTTCTTGTCTTGGTTTCTTTTCTCCACCTGATTCATAATATTCTTGTGACTCTGATATTTGTTTTTATTCATTTTCATTATCCTCATCATCTTCTTCATCTGACTTGGTTCTTATTATTTGTTGATCTTTTACATGAGATTCTTCATCAATTCGAACATCAATACAGTCTAATAATCTATGCATTATTTTGTTAAAGCATATGTATCCTTTACTATTCATTGCATATCCTAAGAATATACCTTCATCAACTCTACCATCAAATTTTCCCAGATGATCAACACTATTTTTTATGTAGCATTTACTTCCAAATACTTTGAAGTGCTTGATTTATGCAGGTCGACCAAACCACATCTCATATGGAGTTTTATCACTATTCGGCCTTAGATGAACTTTGTTTAGAATATGAACAGTTGTATAAACAGCCTCCACCCAAAATGTTTGTGAAATGTCCATTTAACACATCATAGCCCTTGCCATCTGCTGAACTGATCTATTTTGGCATTCTACAACTCCATTTTGTTGAGGAGTACCTAGAATAGTATATTCTCTTTTAATTCCATGTCTGTCACATAATTCTTTGAAATCTCTTGACATAAATTCTCCTCCCCTGTCTGAGTGAATTACCTTTAACTTCCTTCATGTTTGATTCTCATCTAACGCCTTAAATTGTTTGAACTTCTCAAACACATCATATTTTTCTCTTATAAAGGCAACCCACGTAAGTATGGAGAAGTCATCAATGACTAGCATAAAGTAATGTTCTCCTCCAGTTCCTTCCTTTAGCGATGGTCCACACAGTTCCATATGAATAAGTTGAAGTGGTTTCTCTAAAGATGTGAAACTCTTCGACTTGAATTGAACACAAGTCAGCTTCCCCATTTGACAAGATTCACATATAGATTTATGAAGCTTAGATATTCTTGGAGGATCTTTCACAACACCTTCATTATTTAGCTTGACAATATGATCAAAATTCATGTGTCCAAGCCTTTTGTGCCATAACCAAATTTCATAAAATTTTCTTAAATGGCATTCCTCCTTATCTTCCTTCAGAACATAGACATTGTTTTCAATTCTAACCCCTTTTGCAATCAACTCTCCTATGTTCACTATTTTTATTTTAAAATCTTTGGCAGTGAAAGTGACTTCACGTCCTCTATCACATACTTGACTTACACTAAGAATATTATTCTTTAATCAATCAACAAATAATACATATTGAGATTTGGATCTTCCATTACCTAAGCGTACTAGACCTTTACCTCTAATATTTCCTGGAGCATCATTTCCAAAGGTCACATTTCCTGATTTACTTTATTTGAGTGATAGGAACTTACTTTTGTCACATGTCATATGTCTAAAGAATCTGTTGTCGATATACCAGGGATTAATTTGTCTTTGAGTTGGCAACACTAATCCACACTTGTTATCTTCTTTCTTCTTCCAAACATTGATGTTTTCATCTCTGTGATTTGAAACTAACTTATAGTTCTTTAGGCAACAGTCTGCAGCTTTATGTCCATAATTATGGCAGGTGTAACATTCTAGTTCATTGAATAAAGGATCATAATGATTGTTATGCTTAATCTGTGTCCTTTTCCCATCTATCACATGATTTGCAGTCTATATTTGTTTGTTACTTGGCTATATCATTCTTTGTTGTGGAGGATATTTATTCCTTGGGTGTCTTGATTGCTCATGTCTAAATCTTAACTAGCAATTTACAGCTTTGTGGCCAAAGTTAGAACAGTAAAAACAATATTCATAGAAAAAATCTTTGTACCTGGAAAATGGTTGTCTTCTTTGAGCAGGTCGATTTATTCTATGCTAATGATTTCCTTGAGCAGAGGGTGTATTATTTATTTGTTCTATAGATTCAGTTATGGTACCTTTTTCTTCACTCCTCCTTGGTGACTGATTATCTTCCTTTGTTTATGCAAGTTTGTTGTTATCAATGGTTGTAGATTTAAAAAACTTGATGGATTCTTTGTTGCTTGGTTGACCACTACTTGATCCCTCTTCATAACACAAACCAGTTTTCAACTTTGGAGTCCTTTGCTAATTCAAAATGGTGGCTAATCCTTCTAAGGCCTTAATACTTGTCAGATTCTGATGATATAAGGCCTGAAATTTCTCTAGATCTTTTCTTATAGACACTACTTCAGCTTCCAATTTTTCACCTTTTGTTTTGGCTTCCTTCAATTGTTGTTTCGGGATGTCTTCAATCCTCTTAGATTCTTCTAACTTAACCTTCAACAGAGCAATTTCTTCATATGGTTCATTGCATGTTTTCTCATACTTGAGCAATAACTGTTTTTGTTTCTTTTGTTTTCTCTGAGTCTATCAATTTCTTCCCTGGCACTGACAAGTTATCCTTCAAAATATACTACTCCTTCACAATCAACAAAATCACTTCATGTATCTCCATTGTTTAGGTATTATAAATCTATTAGCATGAGATCATTTATTTTACTTTCAATAGAAGAGTTATTGTTTTCATCATCTGAAGGATTGTTATCATTGTTTACACAAAGAATTTTCTTCTTAAAATTATTCTCTTTATAGACCTTTTTGTGTTTGTGCTTCTCTTCATCATCATATGTCTAATCCTTTATTTTGTGAGGACACTTATTTTCAAAATGACCTATCTTACCACAATTGAAACATTTGAAGGGAATCTTACCTTTGTATCTTCCTGATCCTTTCGTCAGCCTTCTCACAAAATTTGCTTCAATCTCATCTATATTAGACTTTTTGTTTTTCTTTGCTTTAAAGGTTGCCTCTCTTGTAGTGGATTAACCTTTGGTGATTCTCATTTCATAAGAAATTAGGGTTCCAAGAAGTTGATCTAGTGTCAATGTTTTGAGATCACTTATTTCCTCCATAGAAGAGACCTTCGAGTTAAATCTATCAAGAAGAGATATTAATATTTTTTTGAATAGAAAAGATTCATCTATCATTTCACCTAGACCTTTCATAGTGTTGAAAATTTCTTCTATACATAAGAAGTACTTACTGATAGCTTCACCTTAATCCATATTTAACTGCTCAAATTTCAATTTGTGAGTCTGAAGTTTTTCTTCTTTCACTTTTTCATTACCTTCATAACTATTTATCAGCTTGTCCCACATAATTTTTGTTGAATCATAGTGCATGACTTTGACAAACTCAACTTCTGCAAGTCCACTAAGGATAGTATTCATTTCTTTTGCATTAAATCTAAACTCTATCTTATTAAATTTTGAGGCCACGGCTACAGGATTCACATATCCAGTTTCAACAACATCCCAAACATCAACACCCAAAGACATTAAATATGTTCTCAGCCTTATTTTCCAGAAGGCAAAGTTTGTTCCATAAAATAGAGGGACTCTATTAGTTGAACTTCCTTCATGACTAATCATGTTCAAGCTTATGGATCTACCTTTGATCAAAGGCACCGACTCTAATACCAATTGTTGGAAAAATAAATGAGAGTGGGGGGGTGGTGAATCAGTTATATATATAAGATTGAAACCTTTCTTGTTCTTTTCTCAAATATTTATAGATAATTATTTAATGTGTTGATGACAACTTAACATGCATAGATATACAATATTTGATCAATCACACTGGAGACACAGAGAGACTGATTTTCATGAGGAAACCCATAAAGGGAGAAAACATCTTCTTCTTAGGATGTCAATCAAGCTCCAACTTTCATGTACATCAAAGTCTTTGATAACCAACTAAAATATGAGGCTACAACCTCAGATAGCAAGCTACAACTTGCTGAGAAAACTAACTCTCTGGTTTCTCTAGCACCCACTAGAAAGAAGCACCAACTCCTTGAGTGTTCTAGCACCAACTGGATGGAAGCACCAACTTCCAGTCACACAGGAACCAACCTGTATAATAGAGAAAAATGGTTCTCCATTGCACCACCCTACCACCTTGGTTTTTCTGGCTGCAACCGGATGGAAGCTACAACCCCCTATGTTTAAGAACCCACTTGAAAGTATGAGGACAACAATCCTCCATAGCACCTCCCTACCACCCTGAGATATAAAAATTTGTTACAGAAATTTATTATAGTGATATAGTTTTGTCAATGGCCTACCGGTCTCATCATTGTTCTACTATAATGCTCTGCTCTGCCTACATCAGTGTATTCCTGCTTGCATCATATTGTTCTTTCTGTTCTTATAATCTCTCTCTGCATGTGCACCTCATCATTCTCTTCTACACACATGAAACACAAAATGAAGAACCCTTATATTCTTTGTTCTACTATATTTATCATGCCAAGTCCTCTACCAGATCATGCATGTAACTCTTCATCCTCTCTGGCAGTTACAGTATTCGACACTTTTCCATCTATCAATTGTCTCTATGATGAGTCTTCATTTCACTACCAGTTATCTCAAGAATTTTTAGCTCCTCTGGCGATCACCCTGAAGCTCTTAGAATTCTCTAGCAGATACCTCAGTCTGTTTGTTATCAGTGGCATTATCCTAAGATTCTTGGCTTATCTACAATGCAACCCTTCCTCTTCTATGTTACAGTTACAGTTCATATGACAGTTACAAGAGTTCCTCGAGAAGAAGCTCCTTGTGAACTTCACCTGCATGAACTAGCACTAGGTGCAAGTTCCTCTTCTCATGTCCATAGGCTATGACAACATGCTAACCAAAAAGGGGGCTACGCGACTTTGCGTTTCACAATCTTCTGCTATGAGTTGCCTTGATTCTCCCAACTCCCGATCTCCGAAGTGGAGCCTAGAGAAGTGCTAGTTCCTCCCTTAAATTCTGTTGATGTGACCAATGGTTGTGACTTGGGGCCAAGCACTTTGGGACTTCGTGTTTCATGGACTCATGAACTTCGTCATGCCTGATCAATGGTCCACGATCCTCAGTGGTCTGACGGTCCAGATCTCGTGCTTGGGAATCAATATTTCTCGATTTTCATGTTTCAATTCTTGTCTGATCGATGGCTCATGACATTCTTCGATCAACGGCTATGATAACCTTCTTCTCACTTTGATATTTCACGACTTGTGATGTCAGAGGTTAGAGCACCTCCCTTCTTCAAATTCTCGATCTTGCGTTTGTGTTCGATTAACGACCCACAATCCTTCCTCGATCAACGACTGTGATCACCTTCTGCATTTCTGGATTTCGTGTTTCGCGATGTCAAAGATTAGAGAACCTCATTTCTTCGATTCCTGATTTCTCGATATCCACTTATGTTGGATCGATGGTCCACGACCCTCCACGACCTAACGGTCCAGATCAAATCGTGAATTCTCATTTCATGACTTCGTCTCTCACATATTTTTTGCCTGAGCTTATCCTCCTTGCAAATCCACTGGATCTAATGGTTGTTATTCCTTCATGCTAAGATCCAATGGATGGGACTTGTTCCTCTCCTGTGCACTCATTCCTCCTGTCTGGACTCTGATCTAGTGGTCCATATTATTCACAGTGTTTGATCCAACGACCACTTTCGCTCCTCCTCCTGAGCTTATGCTTCCTCCTGACTTGGAAGAATTTCTAAGTGTCAAAGGCCTTGACCTTTGATCCTTCTGTGAGTCCTGATGACTTTGGGTCTTGTCTATTTTTATGAAAATTCTATCTCTCCTAAGCTTTGGCAATGAATTTAACCTTGGCCCCGGTGCACACATGTGCTCTGTGTGCAACTCTGCGCTATTCCTCCAGATCTTGTAGACAAAAATTCCCAATGCTATCATCGTTGCTTTCCTATTTTCTATCATTCTTACCAATATGCCATCGTCGTTGTTGTTCTTTCCATCAATGAAAAGCACACTCTTCTTGTAAACATGCCAACACATCCTAATTTTTATGATAGTATTTTAGAATGGCTTGAGGATCCATATGTAAAAAATATGCATAATAAAGATAAAGTTGTTATTGCTTTTTTTCTACCTAAATATCTACGAGGTAAGCATGACATGATTTTTTTAGGTTCTCCATGTGATGAAATTGATGAACACTTGGAGAATTGTCAAGAGGATGGGGAACTTCGGCCTTGGATGATTTATTTTTTAGGTCCTGATAATATTGGAAAGTTTTCCAAAATTACTTACATTCTTCCATGCCATTATGACCCATATCACGACAAGATTGCAGAATGGATGGAGGATTCATACATCAAGAAGTTTCAAAATATTGGTAAGGTCGTGCTTGCTTTGTTTTTAAATGAATATATAGGAGGTAAGCATGACATATTTATTTTGTATCTGCAAATACTACATTCTTTTATTCTAATTTTTTACTTTCTATACCTTGTAGGATTGAAGATGCTTTTGTGGTTACACTGGAAATACGATTTTACTTAGCATTCTGATCTATGTATAAGTTAGAGTAGGTGTAAGAATAGAGTCCTTTTTGGTTTTTCTTGGGTTTTCACTTTTTTTCTTTTGAATAATTCATTTATGAAAGAACATGGGTATGCAAAGAGAACCATCATCTGAATGTTGTCAGGGAAGTTTTCTTTCAATTCCTTTATTTTTCCTTTTCGTAGCTATCGTGATTAAATGTTTCTTTTTCAAAACTTGGCAGCATCATGCAATGATTTCAGATATTATGAAGAATTAATAAAGAGATTAGGGATTTGATCTTAGTTTTACCCTAACAAACATGGCTTACCACTGCACGTAATTGCACTCATCATGGTTAAGTATTTTTATGTGACTTTTAATAATAATCTTGGTCAAAATGATGTATCATGCATCATTATCTTAAGAAAATAACCTTCCTATTTGCAAAACTTAGAACTTTGTTGTTCTTCCTTCTGATCCTCTTTCTCTATAGGAGGTTGGTCTGCATTTTTTTTTGGTCAAATTGTTTTTAAAAGTGAGCTTTTGTTATTTCAATTTTGTTTGTTTGATATACTTTGGATTTTGAATCCCATTAATAAAATCTGATTTGGTTTGCTGAGTGTGTTTTTTTATTTTTATTTGATTGCTTTGATTGAAATTTCTTCTTGTCTGTCTTTTTGAATCAATATATTTATGATCAAAGAGCGATTGTTGAAGGAAGCATTCATTTCAAGACTGATGTTTTTAAAAGAAATTTGAAATAGTTCAAACAATTTCTAATGTTAAGGTTCATCTCAGATAATTGATTTGTAAGTCAGTCGAGTCTATGAAATCCTAAATAGGCTTTTGTTAGAGTATTACCCCTGAAATGTGTCGAGATCTTTGGGAATTACAATTATCCTTAGACTTTTTACACCATCCTTTTTCTTAAAATATTACTTTTAAGTTATTCCCCATTCTCTAGATGATTTCTTAACCGAAATCTAAAATCTATAAACCATGATAAAACTTCCAGTTTTGAAAGAAAAAAAAAATGATCAACTGTTCACCTGTATTGCAATTAACCTCCAGTATCACCCCACTCTCTTTGTCATCAATAAATCTATAATTGTATTATTATTTAAAAGTGGCATAAGAGTGTTGGAAGCACTTAAGTGTGGGAAGTGTGTGTAAACTCATCGGGGTACTGAACAGGCTCGCTGGAAGCGGGTAAATGCACACATGATACCAAAACAACTTCATCGGGGTACTGAACATGCTTTCTGACAACAAAGCAATGCTGGGTCGAGAGGTAGCAGGTAAATGATTTTAAATTAACTTTTATGGGAGTATACATCATGTGGATACAACTATTGGATGGGATTAAAGCATTTTAGTGGGTTAAATGACATCCATGTCGAGGCTATGGACGCCTTCTAGTAGCAGTGGCTCTGTCATTAGTATTGAAGTCCTTTTATAAAAATTGTGGCTCTTTGCTTTGAACACAACTTCAGGTTATAATCCTCTGTAAAATCATACTTTTCTTCTTTTCTGATATTTTTCTGTAAATCTGAGCTAATCTTAATATTTTGTAATATTAAAATGGATTTGTTTCAAAACAACTTAAAATTATATCCAAGGCTTATTCTTCTTCCCTGCAATGAAAGTTTAATATATCAGAGATAATTGTTTCGCCTAGTGAGTCACCATTTGTTGGGCCCCAACAACCCCCTTCTTTATTTTTAATCAAAATCTAGGGTCCCTCGAAATTTTACTTGGATTCTTCATTTCTTTTTCCTTTGACTTGATTGGATTGGTATTGGTTTTCTTTGTTTCGAGGTTGGTTTGAGTTTATATTCTTTTGTTTGGTTTGAATTTCATGAAATTCAAATGCCATTTCAATTTTTTTTCTACAGAGTTTTGATGTTGATGGACGAGCTTCATAATTTAGAGTCTTTTATTACCTCTTGCTTATTGAATTTATCTACTATGAGAATGGCTTGGTTGAAGACATGGGCTAATAACATTTATTTTACAGGAAGAACATTTATTGCGACATGTGTTTTCTATGACAATTGTTCACATTTGATCAAATTTGAATGAAGGAGAGACGAACACATAAATCTTAATTTAAACTAAAACATTAATTTTTACCAACTGTTTACTTTCATTTAAATTATAATCATGTTTTCATCTTTTTCTCATTAGAAATCATTTTCACAAAATCATTTGTTAGGTTTAATTAATTAAATTATTTTGTTTGTTTTCATCTCATTTCAAAACCCAAAAAAGAAAAAAAAACAATTATCTATCATTTGTTTGATTTTGTGAAAACCTAAAATTAATATTTCTCATATCCATCAACTTGAAGCTTCTAGAATTTTAAGATCATATTTGAAAGGAAAATATAAACAATGTTTGTTTAGAACTTATAGTTAGTTTAAATTCATTTTAATTTTATTGTTCTAGATTTTGTTTTATTCACAATTTTTAGGTTATTAATTTGGTTTATTTTTGTTTCACGGGTTTCTATTATCAGTTATTTGGTACAGATCTGATCATGGCTTGATTTTATTATCTAAATACGTTCAAGATAATTGATCCAAAAATAGTATTGGATTGTTGCAAATAATTTATGAGCAACAACAGATAAGATTTGAAAATGTGTTCAAGAACAGACGTACGATTTTGCGGTAGTGATTGTAGCTAAACCGTAAGGAATCTGACAAAATGGTTGAAAACCCATCTGCAAAATAGATTTATTTAGCTTACACATGGGATTTGTCCCAAACAAATGCACAATTTGACAGATATTTGTGTCTCTTTACGAAGAAAATTTCAAGTGGAAGAAATTATTAGCGACGCCCAGACTGTTCATTCATTGTATAAATATATGAGAAAGTTCAAAGACCAGGGGATCCAAAGAAATTTAGAGGATTTTGATCCTTTATTTTTTATATATTATTTATTTTGTAAACTTTTTCTTTTCAAATGGAGTAACAGATGGTTGGAATTTTGGGAGAATGGATGACTATTTTCGAAGAAGAATATGAAATTCTAGGTTGCTTAATGGCTTTTGTCCTGTGAGTAAAATGGTTTTATTCCCATTATAATATCTTCATATTTCTTTGAGTAATTGATTATGCATTGATTTAAATTAGCTTTAGTTTGTTTTATCAATACATGGTTAATTGCTATCATTTATGTATTAATGTTTTCAATCTTTAAGAGTCTATTATCCCAATTATCTTGATCTTGGTGATTGTATTATTTTGATATAAATCTTGTATTATACTGAGTTTATTCATGTAATTCATATTTGTAAAGATATAATTGTTCAATTGATATTTTTCTTATTGTCGATTAATCTATTATATCTTCACTAAGGAGCATGATTTGAAGGTTGTTCTTTATACACCTTAAATAAGATTTAAATTTTCAGTCAAAGTGATTTTTATCCTGACACTATCAAAATATTATATAAGCTTCTGCTACAGATTTCTCTTAACAGACAAGTTTTTGGAGCAATGTTATATAGGACAACCAAAAGTTGTCTTTAAATACTGGTCTGCGCAATTCCTCTTAGACTATATGATGGACTTATTTTTTTTGAATCTATATGGGATACAATTTACTCTTCGGCTTTCGTCCTTTTGTAGACTGTGCAATGTTTTCATTGTTCTCTCATTTAATTTCTAGATGTGAAATTTTATTTGTATCGAACTAGCTTTAGTCTGTTTTGCATATAAATTTTATGTTATGTTTTTCTTTACTCGGTTCATTATATTTTGGTTTTGTTGATGTCTATGACTGATCATCTATCCAATCATTTTGATTTTACATATAATGTTAGGTATTTGGTAATACCATTTGCTAAGAGTTGGAGTTTCTTTCATTTTCATTTATTGGACATTTTAAAGTCACATGAGATAAAATCATTTGTCATTCTGTTATCATAGACTTGTTCCAGAATATAAAAGACTTCTTTGAGTTTTTTTAGGAAGTATCATTCTTGATTTTGTCATAGATTTATACTTGACATAGGTTAAGTGGAGCTTATACAAATACAGAGAGACAAACCTAGCTTAGTACTGTTGATCAGTGTAAGGTTAGTTAGTTTATATTTAATTTGATTTGTTGATTTACCAATGAATAATGATTACATCATTTAAATGTTAAATTCTTTGTCCATTATCGTTGTATCATTTATAATCTTATTCATTCATTGTTTATTATTTCGTCATTTATAATATAAAAATAGTTTCCTTTATTTTTCATCTTGTTTTAATCCATTAGTTGAAAATAATCATTTTCACAAGGCTTTTCTTAAACCTTGTAATTGTATATAATACTAATATTAGTGAAGTAGTTGTATTAATGTATTGTTTGATAGGATTGTACATCTAGTTAGTTTACATATTTTAATTATTTTAGAATCCTAGTTGGCTAACAGATCCATAAAACCCATCAGGGTAGATTATCCCAAACGGTTTGGGTTAAATAGACAACCCTGGTCCAGATCTTCCCTTCTCGTTGACGGTGTGTCATAAACGTTCGTCAACACATCCATGTGAATATGTGCAATATGCATTTGTAAGTCACAAGCATAGTTTTCTCTGGTTCAATCTTGTGTAAAAATGAAACCACCTGCCTCAAGCATAGTTTCCTTTGGTTTAAGCTTGTGTAAAAATGAAACTAGGCCTAAGCATATTTTTGGCTAGTTTTAATCTTGTGTAAAACTAAAATCTATCCCAAGCATAATTTTGTTTTGTTTTAAGATTGAGTAAAAATGAAAACAATCTTGAGCTTAGTCTTTGTTATTTCTCATGCTCATAAATACATGAGAATGTAACTGAGTAAACTTTTATCACTTTTTCGGACTGGTAAAGTTTATACGAAAAAGGAACCCCCTAGAGTTCCCTTTAAGCTCTTTTCAGTCTCTCTAAACATGAAAATATTGTCGAGCGATCTTGTTCTTTTAATGCTCATTAAAGTATTAGAAAACACATCTGTTGAGCATTAGTTTATCTTTTTTCAGTCTCATCAGACTAATTTACAAAAAATGACATTTTGGAGTTTTCTTTATGTGTTTTTCAAACTCTCTAAATATGAAAAATGACTGAGTTTACTTTTTTTGGACTCATAAAACAAACATTGAAAGACCCATATGGGACTAAACCACTCCTTCCTAGGGTTCATTAAACATACTCTGAGGGACTCATCCAAAGGATGAGATTACAGTTCAAGCATATGTTATCCTCCTCAAGCTTGTGTAAAAATAAAGAGGTACTCACCAGAAATGGTGGGGGAAAAATTGGGAAAGAAATGTATCTAAACCTGTATTCTATGGAAGAGTCACTTTTGAACATGAAACCCTTTCACTCACTTTGTGTCTAGGTTGGAAAATATGCTTGTCTCTTGATCATACCCCTTTATAAGATTACAAATTGGTTTTTGATCCCTATTGTTGAGTCAGTGTTTCCAAGACAGTTGTCGTGTCATCAATATGTTCAAAGAAAAGTTCAACCCAGAAATCCTTCTGTTGCGTTATCCATTTCTATAGTCCTTAAGCCTTTTATTGCATTGGCCATCCCTCAGTCATTCCTGAGTCACTGGTTACTCTGATCTACTTCAAATCTTGTTACCCTTTTCATGTCATTGATGGGGGATACATTAAGACCCTCCTATGACGAGTCTTTTCTTGTCGATATCAACTCATTATCCAATAATTAGACATATAAACTATTCGGTACCTTGGAACTTCCATGCCTCAATGGAAGGTTTCCTCTTTTTCGACAATGGGTTTTCATTATTGACCCTTGATCGAAATATTTCGTCGAGTGTTCGACTTCAGCTCATAAATTCACACACGTTGGATTGTACTAGTGTACCTTGGGAGTCATTAACATTAATGGTGATTTCCCTCACACTTGTTAATGATATTCACTAATGACCAGTAATCAAGTGCTTTCTACCATGTTCGACTTCAACACATGTATTTTCATGGTTAGATTCATACTATAGAGTGATGGAGAAGAAGACCCTGGATATTTTCTGACAGATTCAGGTTGGATTGGAGTGTATTCAAATTGTACTATTGCATAGATCCACAGTGTATGTCTCATAGCTATGTTCAAATTTTAGTATTTAACACATAGATCCACAGTATATTTTTGGTGGCCATGTTCAAATTTGAGTCATAATGGCATGGATCCACAGGGTATGTTTGGTGGCCATGACTTGTCTTACTTGACATGGATCTTCACATGTCAACATTTATTCTTTGAGTTATTTTTATTATGAGTATGGAAATTCCTACCTTAGTGATGATATATTATTGTACTGTATTTCTTTGTTTGTTGGCAGGTTTTTGACTGACAGGTTCCTTGTTCCCTACACACGATGGACAAAGTATTTCAATTATCACTCTGTTCTAACTTCATAATTTGGGGGGATCACTGCTACACACTATTTTCATCACCCTTGTGACCTTTAATGATGTAAACCTATCATTTTTTGTTAGAAGGATCAATGGCCTTAATCCTTGAAGAATAATGAAGATACTTTTTCCAGAAAGATGAAAATGATATTTTCCTTTGTAAAAACCTTATAAAGAGGGATCGTTGCACCTTGCTTAGTGTTAAGAGTGTGACGATATAGGATTGTCGCATGTTTCACTACAATGGCCTGTGATGCCGTCACCGTTTTCTCAGTGTTAAGGGTGCGATGATTTTCGTACGAAGGAAAAAGAGGAATTTATTGAAATTTCTAGAATAGAAGCTTTGAGGGTGAGTCGAACTTCGATCGGTTTGGATCTGAGTTGCATCCTTGATATTATGGGATCATCCTAACCTCATCACCCTATCCTTTTCATCTTATAAAAGGAGAATAATTCTCATGGGGAAAGTTGGATTGAGTTGGCTAGCTTTTGGGGTTGGAAAGTTATTGCGTTTTGTAGCTTGGAGTTTCTGGAGCTTGTATGTTGGCTTTCATCTTTTCTTTGTCAAGATAGATTTTTGATCTTAGAATTCATGGAGAAAAAGTGTGTGGGAAGCAAGGAACTATTGGAAGGAACCTAACAACATAAAGGAATCTGGTTGTATCTTTCTTCCACATTCTTTAATACAGTGATATATTTCTTTCCCATAAAATTGGTCTTATTTTATTGTATGACTCCTTGATCACATACATAGGTTTTGTTGAGTATACATTGTTGCTTTCACTTCATTGGCTTGTGTCTTTTTTACAGGTTCATCATCCCATAAGCCTTGTAATGAAGCGAGGACAAATGAGATTTAAAATGTATGTCATTTATCTCTTATTAGTTATTATGGTTGATAATTAAAATGTAGGGAAAGTTTTATATTCTGTCTTTTTTTGTTCTAGTTTCGGGGTAAAACTAGGGAGATATGTTTGTGTCCACACTTACCGATTTGTCTGATAACAATGATTCTTTGCACACCTTAAGAAAACATATGTTTGGTTATCCCTACCAAGTCTAAAAACCCTTACACATCCCTATTGTTGCTAGTTTGACCTCGAAACCCTTGTTTCCAACCCATTTCTGATCACCAACCTATCTTGCCAAGATTTTCCCTCTATATTCTCTTAGGGCCTGTGGTGAATCAAGAGTTGAAACAATCTTGTATAGTAGGTGCAAGGGTGGAGGAACCTGGGATCTCTCTTGACAGGGAAGCACCATGTAGAACAGGTGTAAATTTGTAACCACCTTAACTATTCAATAAATACAGAAACTCTTTCCTTCAAAATATGTTGTAATTGTAACATTTTTTTTGCAATCTTTTCATATATATTTCATAGAATACTAATTGTTGAGATATTACCATTATATTTCATTAGACTAATAAGTAGTTATTAGTATAACTACCTCTTTATATAGGATTTCATATTTGAGGTTCTTCCAGGTTGCAAAGAAGCTATTGGAAAATAGTGGAGAGAATACAACAATCAGGAATGACGTCAACTATAGGATTCCCGGTGATTCAATATTTCTCTTCCTCCCAATACTTAGATATGTATTTTGAAATCAATTATTGTATCTATTTTTCATGTTACTTTTGGAATTTGTTTATGTATGGTCGTTGGTACACTGCATTATAGCCCACTATTGTTGGAAGTTTTCCCTGAAAGTAGAACGGACAACCATACTAAGGATATTTCTCTCCGGTGGGCCTATTTATGGGTTTTTGTATTTGTTTGGTTGATGGAACTGTTTTTCTTTTGTTTCAAAATATTATCTGTACTTATATTGGTATTCTATATTCACTTGAATTTTCCTTTAGTTTCACTTGAGCCTTTGTGTTTCCTTTTACTGTCTCTTTTTTAGATTTTTGGGTATATACACGTTGTGATACTTATCTTATTCATGTACACATACACACCCAAATAATTTAGATAGTTGAATACACCCAATCTTCCTTCATCACAGGTCCATACATCTTTCCATAAAGATTTTTTTCAAACCTCTTTGGTATGAATATTTTTGAGCCAAGTATCTGGGGTCTGTTTGAGTTCATTTATTTTTTCAGTCTCATTCTTTTAAAGAAAACAATAAATTTATGTGATTTCCTTTTGTGAACCATTTTCAAGTTTTTTAGCATCTTTTGTTAGTTTTTTCTTTGGTAGAAAGGAAAATAAAATGAAAAAAACCCTAGTTTTTTGCTAGTTAGGTTTCTTTCTTTCTATTGCATTTTTTTGCTTTATATTTGAAAAGGAAAAATATATTTAGGGTTTTTATTGGATAAATCCGTAGGTGTGGACACTAACCTATCTCCCTAGATCCACCTAGATCTAGAACAAAGCAAGACAGAATAATACTCTTTCCCTAGATTTTGACTATTGAATAAACTAGGAGGCAAGAAATAATAACATGCCTTATTATCGCTTCCTATGGTCTTTTTTTCTCCCGCTTCACTCCAGTGCTCTCATGCAGTCAAGACCAAGACAACAAAAACCAACCAAAGTGAAGAAAGCACAATCTATTCAACAATCAATCTATGTATATGATCAAGGAATTATACAATAAAGTGGAAATGGCTTTATGGGAAAGGGACATATTACTGTATCATATTAATGGAAAGTAAAGATTACAACCTAAGCCTTGGTGTTGAAAAATTCCTTTCGATGGCCCTTGGCTCTGACACACACACTTGCTCACTTGCATGAAGAAGATCAACTCCTTTGGATGAACTTGCTAGAGTCTCCAAGCTGTTGTAGCATTAGTCCTTCACACAATTATTTCACTAATTCTCTAATGAATCTCTTTCTTAACTTTTCTTTAACCTTTTCCATGAGAATTCCCTCAATATATAGGAGAGAATGAATTAGTTACTTAGATAAGAATGATCCCAAAATATCAAGGAATCCAGTACTAGGATAACCATTCGAATGCCATCTCATCCTTCTAGAAGATTCCCTTCTAGAAGCATCGAAAATTCACCTTTTTCCTTGCGTTAGAAAGAGTTCACACCCTAGCAGTTCAACACAGTGTGAAATTCTCGCACCCTGTCTTAAGGCAGCCTGTGAGAACCATGCATTCTCGCAGGCAAATATACTAGCAGCCTATGAACCTCCTTCAAAAATGATATTTCTGGAAAGAGAAGAAAGTAACTTTTCTCAGGAGAAAGTTTTGATGAAGAGCCTGAGTACACCATCATCCATACATCATCATGATGACCAAAATCATGGGTAATAGAATGCCCCCCAAAGTATGAGTGTTGGAACCAGTGACAGCCGATAGACTTTGTAAGCTGCATGTGTGTGTCGAGAACCAGGAGCACACCAAATCGGAAACCTGCGAACAACCAAGCATCTACAGAATATCATATATATCAATTTTGAGGTAGTCATTCCCATACTCAGATCACAGACTGATGACATTATAGACATGGGTCATGGCCACCAATCATACACTGTGGATCCATGTCATCAAAATATAGCATAGCCACCAGAATACACTGTGGATCTATGCGAGAAATTTCAAATCAAGACGACATAGCCACGAGACATACATAGTGGATCTATGTGTTGAAAATTATACATTCTCCATCGCAACCTGGATCATAAAGATG
>JASDQU010819237.1:42196-52698 GCA_032191745.1 Picea mariana | reverse complement strand
TTTTTTTTGGATATTTTAATTTCGTTGGTTCTTGTTGACAACATATTATTATTATAAGAAAAACACTAATACGCAAAGTTATTTGTGGAACCATTACTTCTTTCTAAAATTTTCCTTCTAAAATTTAAACTAAGGTTTTTAGTGGAAGTGCATGGTCACGGGTTTTAATGGATGCCATTTCTTAGTGTTCTTCAACCATAGTGTTGCACTAATTTTGTCTCTTAACACTCACAACAATGCATAACTATACCATAAGAACCAAGTTAGATTAACATAGTTTATAAAAAATATTAAGAAGTTTTCAAGAAATTCTAGTCAAAATGCCCAATATATTAAACAACAACCAAGTTAGGTTAACATAGTTTATAAAAAATATTAAGAAGTTTTCAAGAAATTCTAGTCAAAATGCCCAATATATTAAACAACATTGGTTCATAACAATATCATTCTCACCTTTCTATGTCTAAATTTTGAAAAATAAATTCTCGTTCATTCCCAGTAGATTTAACAACACTTGTTGATAACCTTTCAGGTTAAATATTTTGTGACAAACTATTTGTTTTTTCATAAATATTTTTAATACATCTAATATATTAATTGACACTATAAAGTATATTGATATGAGTTTTGAAAAATTTAAAAATAATAATAACTATCTCATATACTTATACATGCACCAATGGATTGGGCTATAAAGCACACTCATATGAGTTTTAAAAAAATAAAAAATAATAATAACTATCCCATATACCTAGAGCATGACTATGAATAGATACCTAATGTATAAGAACAAGTTAAACAACACAGAATACAAGACAGAATACAAGAGGCTACCTAAAACTGATTCAAAATCAATTCATAACCTCCATCGACTCAAGCGAGGATGGCATAAAGACGCCTAGTCTTAGCTAAGATATTGGGGAATCATGGAAGAAACAATTTTGCAGAATAAAGATACTATTAAAAAAACATCAAATCAAAATTTAAGGAGAAAATGTGGTGTGATAAAGAGTTACAGGGGCATTGGTCAATTCCTAAAATTCCATCGGATGAAAGAGTGTGTCACCTTTGTGACACTAAGAAGGTTGAAGATGAAAAACACTTTCTCTTATATTGTCCAGCCTATACCCATATTAGATCTGATTTTCAAAATATTTATCACACTACCAACCTTCCTAACCTATTAAATCAACAAAAGTATGGTGATCTTGGAAAGCTTCTCTTAATGTTTTTCGAGCACAAAAACAAAATTCTAAAGAATCACAAGTAATCACTTGCCCTCTTAAGGTCCGATAGACCAATTCGGTTTCAATGGACGTTAATCATCATCATCATATCATCACCAATGGATTGGGATATATGACAAGACAAAGTAAGATAAAACCAAAAAAACATTAAATCGAAATATCAAGTTCAACTTTCATTCAATGCTTTAACCTATATAAGCACTAGTGCTCATTATCACTCTATGACCATCATATTGTGTAGTTTTATTATATTGCTTCATTTTTCAATTTCTTCACTTTGATGACCGATTTGCATTTTGCAAATGGTACAAAATTTTTATTTTTTCCTTATGCAATAACTATTCTTCCTCAATTAAGAAGCTACTATGTAAATTGATTGTTATTCTTTAATTTATATTTTAGATGCTTTAAAATTTCAAAATAAGTTTTAATTTGATTGTTTTTTTATTTTCATTTTAAAATTTTTACATCTTTCTATTAGTTCTTTTAAAGTTAAATTTTACAATACACTTTTTATTTTCATGTCCATTTTTTTACCTCAAAGTATCCCTAATAAAGTGTGATGATAAATTTGTAAGGCACCATTAATGGTTCCTTTACTAGTATTCCTTTAATGGAATACTAGTGAGTTCTACATAGTTTTATGAAAAAAAAATTAAGTTCAAAATTTAAATGAATATTACAAATAAATATTTAATATATATTGTTTATTTTGTAGATTTATTTACTTAGTGAAACTCATATGTGAATCAAGAAAAACCTCAAGAAAAACCACAATAATGATTAGTCGATCCATACACTTTCATATGTGAGTGGGAGCCCCCAAAGAGGGAGAGGGGTTTATTCTCTCATCCTATTATATCTCAGAATCATCTCCTTTTAAGGGATGTTAACTCCGTGGATAAAACATAGGATTCTTGATGCGATTGATCCATTGATGAGATCATGGTAGCCATACACTTTAGGGTTGGTCATTATCACATACAATCTCATAGAGGACTTTTATTTCATCAACGAGCTATCTAGGAGGGAGGAATATTTTTCCATTTTCATAATCTACTTGGTGTTATAGAAAGATTCAATTTACATATGTGTAAAGATATTTCAATGTGGATATCATTAACCCTAGTAAACTCCAAGTTTCCAATGGGGAATTAAGTTGACATTCATTTTTAGTAAATGAGGTTAGGTGTTTTCCCCTTATGATCATGGCACTAGCACATGATACCACTAATTATGGGAAATGCATTAGTTTACCTCTAATGCACTATGTATGTTTTTATTCTTAGGCCTAAACTAATCAAATGGTCTATTGTTATTTTATGATAGTTTTTCATTTCTCTAGATCATTGCCAGGGGAGATGTGCCTTCCATTTTTGTTAAGAGATATTTAATTTATTTTTTTAGAGTTTAATGGTAACTTAGTAGAAATTTAACTATCTCCCTCCTAAATCAATGACTAATTTTCTTATGTGCATGCGGGGGAAGATCTTTCCAAGAGAGGATAGGTGAAGTACCCATGTAAGTTGATGAGTTTATATTTAATATGTTCATATCCTTCAATCTTGTATATAATGCATATCGAGAGTTGGAATAGTAGGAATGTATGAACATCGTGTTCAGTTAGTACAAGTTAGCAAATGAAAAAGGTAATATTACCATTACCTTTGATTTAATCTAGGTACATATTTTTTTTGTCTTATTTAATGCACTTGTAACTAGTTAAAACTTTTTTGTAATTTTCTAATTATTAATGTCTACTATTTTGTACATTTTGGCTCATATGTGAAAATGCATATTCCATTAGCATGTGATGGATTAGTTATGTAAATTGATGGCTCCCTCTAGAGTGGTGCGAGTATGACTTCAACTGATCATCAAAGACCCTTATATTTCATATGTACAAGTTAGATTTCCATGTGATATGATGTTATTGATACATCAAGTGCCCTCAACCTACTTTGGAAGTTCAAGGATTGTTCGTATTCTTCATCTAATTTATCTTCTCTGGAATCTTTTCCTCCACCTCCACTATTTTCTTATATCCCTCCTGCTCCTCCATCCATGCCATTGCTTGAACCACATGTTTCTCCACTTTCTACTCCATTTATGTTGTGATTTTCACTACCTATTGCTCTAGTTGTACCCATTGTTACACAAACTATTGATCCACCTACTACACAAAATATTGATCCTATATATACTGTCTTATTGGATGATATCTATTTCTACTATAGAGTTATATTAAAGTATAAATGATTACTTATGTATTGGAGATAATGATGCCTATGGGTCTACTAGAAAACCTAGTTGTAGATAACATATATATTCTAAGATGTATATTATTTGTCATGTATATCTAATATGATTTATATATTTGACATTTTTATCGATTTTCATATTGTCATTAATCTATATTATGAATCTCCATATCATGCTGATGTTAGTGTTGATTTATTTATAAAATGTATTATGTGTATGTCAAAGATTAAAATTATTAAAAAAAATTATATTTCAAATTAAATTTGATATTCCATATAATGTTTAAGTCTAGTTATAGAACTCATTTAATTTGGTTTGTGATTGTAAAAACTTATAAATATCACTTAATGTCACATAATATTTAACTCTTTTTCAAGGTGAACTCTTTGTTGTGTATGAAGATATGATAAGTTGATTAAACATGTTTACAAAATTGATTAATAAAGTGAATCAATTAATAATTGGATAATTTGATTAATTTTTGAATTCAAATATTTTAGATTAAATAATAATTTTCAAATTTATTCCTACATATTTTTAGAAATTTATTATTACTAATTTTAATCAAATTATAATTATAATTATGATAGTTAGAGATAGAAAAATAAGTATTCCCCCAATTTTATACAATGATAACATCCTTCCTATTAAATTCTGAAAATAAATCTAATATGGATTTTTGTAATTTTTAAAATTAATATATTTGATTAAATATTCTATAAAATCATAAAAATAATTTAAATTTTTTATATTAAATATTAAAAGAATATTAAAATACCTTCAACTAATGTGACATAGATTATAATAGTTGTTAATATCAATCTTACAAATAAGCCTAGTGGGTTAGCTCGAGGGGTTGAGTGCTTTGAATTACAAGAAGGAGGTCAYAGGGTCACATCCCCAACATGGMTCCCTACATRGATATTGGGCCTCACTTGATATCTCTACCGATATTCTATTAAATTAWAAAAGTAATTCAAGACTTTTGTATTAAATATTAAAATAGATTCAATAGTTTTTAATATTAATCATACAACTAGAGACAACATGCAAATATTACAATTAAAAATTATTTATAATTCTTTTAAAATATTAACATTCCAAAAATAAATAATAATTCAAGATGATGGATGTAAATTGTCACTAATTTTTCATATCCAACATCATAAAATGAGGAAAAAATGATTTTGGTATTATTGAAACTTGGTGATAACTACTAATACATAAATATASTCATTAAAMTTATTTGTGAAATCACTACTAATTATACTTCTATTCTAGACTACAATGGCTTAGGAGAATAGTTTTTCTAAAGAACCATCACTACATAACTACAAAAACAAACTAAAATTATGATAATTAACAATAGACACATAGTTGGCCAAATATAGAAAAAAATATAAATGACATATCACTCAACTTTAACATGACCTTGACTATCTTCCTCTCTTAACATGATGAAATTTTATTTGTCAAGAACATGTTTTGATCTTGCATCGTGTTTCAATATGAACCACCAATTCATATATAAGACATCTAGGTAAAATAATAGTTGGTTGTATTGTTTTGGAAAACATAAGGCTCCTTCTTTGCATCCTACATTTTTTTAGGCGTAATACAGATCATCCCACTATCACAATCTTATCCTACAATGCTATAGTCAAAGGTATCCAACCATTCAGAGCTAAAAATAACACATTGGTAAGATGATAATTCCACTTGCATGATATTTTGTGTCATTTTGACGTAGACTAATTTTTTGTCTATTAGGTTCGGATCATTGTGGATAACATGAATAGAATGGTTGAACTATGTATCCATTTCATAGTCAAATATGAGATGCTATCATTGACATCCTGAATCCAAAAATGATGTCCATATGCCCACATAGATGGGAAAAACTGCACCTATAAAAATGCAAAGAAAGGATGTTTTCATATGTCTAATATCTTGGACATTAATAAAATAATAGTACATGTTATAACCTAAGTATGGATTATAAAATGAAAAATAGACACAAATATATTATTACAAAGTTGCTACCCCGATCCCTATGTTTAGTGAATCATATTCACCATGCACGTAATAATTTGGCACACCATGTTTCTCTCTAATATAGCTATCCACCCAAATTTTGGGATATATCATTGACATGATTTCCTTTGAATGATAAGCACAATGCATGCTTCTACCATTCAACTATTTGAATTATTTCCTGTCAATATCATGTTTTCTTCTCTTCTCTTCATACAATGTGTTCCATGGTTGTCTTGTCTCAAAATTACAAAGAACAAACTTTTTGATGGAATCAACTTTTGAATCCATCGATCTATTCATAACAAAAAAAAAAAAAAAAATAGTGTAAATGGTTTATAAAAAATTGACAAAACATTACTGACTTACTCTTTATCATGCACATTTTCACATTGGTTTGGAGTAGCTCGTCCCCTTCCCTTCTATGCTTATCTCGATGGTCATCCCAAACCACTCTATGTGGTGTGTAATCAATTTTCCTAACGTACTCTCTATAATAATATAATATGAATCATAAAACATCTGCCACTTTTCCATATATCTCTTATATTTTTCCCTTCATCAAATGAAACCCTTCAAATTTTTCATATATCTCTCCAAGAAGAGAATCCACTGACATGAGACTACCACAAATAATGAAACCTCATCATCTAGGTGAATTAGAATAAGGACCTTGAAGTCTATAAAGCACATGGGTAGTTCTTTCTCAAACATACAAACAATATCAGCTATTTATTAACACCGGTGTAGAATGATATCCATGAGAATCTCATTTGATGTAATCCAATGTGCAAGTGCATATAATTTAGACATGGTGTATTGTAGGTCCTAGGGGAAGTCATCATTCCATGATGATGCATGAGAAAAGGGTAATAATACTACAAAATAAATATGTAAAAAATTAATTGGCATAAAATTTAGGATGCACAATATAGAAAAAGAAGCATGTAATTGAGATGCATATGTGTAGAATGTTTAGATGGTCATGTGATTTTAATCCTGACAAATGTCCTTCTATGAAGAAGTAGTGTCTATATTCAAAGTGTATAAAGATGGCTTAGCATGTCCCAATAAAATATTGTTCGCCAAAGATAGACCATATTTATTCAAATCCATGGGACATCACCATATTTAAAAGACCAAGAACTCATCTCCTCTAACTTATTTTCTTCGCCAATGTTCCCTTCTGGTATTCTAGGAAATAACATCTCTATGAAAAACTAATACGTCACTTTGTTTTTATGATATGTGCCTCCATAAAAAATACGAAACATTTTTGAATATATGCATGAGAACAAGTGTTCAATATTAGGATGCTCCCAATGTCGAAGTTCATGAAATACCTATTTCCTTTTCATCCCAATAGGAATTCTCTCGATGTAGGTGTGGAAAAGTTTAGGATCATTGAACACATGTGCCCCATTTGAATCATGTTAATCCCTATATAAATCCCAATGTTAAGTATAAAACCCTTATTAATCCCTATATATTGAGTTATTACATTTATACTATTATATTTGTATGTATGACAGAACCCTTCATTGTACCCTTTGTCTCCTATAAATATACCAAGGAGACCTAGTCTTATGATTATCTCACCTTGTCTTATGAATTGTATATATTGTAAAATGAGGCCTTCCCCTCAAATTGGATTGTATTAATTGAATTTGTATAGTTTTTAAGGTGTTAGATCATAACATTTTGTATCAAGAGAATCGATCCTAGTGTTTTTTTGCTTCAAGCAAGTCATTCTAGAATTTTAGTATAATTTTTTTGGTGGGGGGAATATTCAGACAACCAAATTTGGAGGTTACTTACGACACATATGAAGGTACATGTGATAAAACGTTAAGGTTGGGTCATTAATATTTTTGAGCTATATCCTATGGAAGAGATATTTTTTAACTCATCCTATTTCAAATTTTAAATGAGACATCCTGGGATTTTCGCTATAATTATTTTTCTGGGAGGTTTCAGATAATGTAACTTTGTGGATATCGAGGACGCATTTTATAGTATAGGTGGTACAAATTTTAGTTTTTGTTTCTCTGTATTTTCATAGATATAGTTAATGGAAGACAAGGCTTGTGAATAACCTGAAATCAATTGCCTTGGCATTTTTTCTTGTAATTTGTTTTCAGTGAAGTTTGAGACTCTCAAATGTTCAGTAAGTGAGTTCACAAATTGAGGTTCATGTGGAAACATTTTCATGTTTTTAATCGTTATATTTTATGATAAATTTCTTATGGAAGTTAGGGGTTTTGTACAAGTTATTTTGTAGTGATTTTGAAAGCATTTTTTGTGCTTAGCAATCCCATTGTTTTATATATATTTTTAGATATATGTTCTGGTGTCTTTAAATAATAATGTATCTATTGTTAAGTGGGTAAAACTATAGCTGGGGATGATCCGTATTATTTTGCGAGAACACAAGCTAGCTAGAATGGTGGTATCTTATCTCTAAAGAGAGATCTGTCGGTTATGCTCATTCACAAGAAGTTGATTACAGTGAGGCTCCAAATACCATTTTAACATAAATCATAAATGAGAAACCATAAAATCCAAAACCTAACACTAGAAGATAAAACACCAAAAATGTTTTGGGCCCCGATGGGGGTAGTTGATACATCAACTTACCGAGGGTGCAACTTTTGCATACAATATCCATTTGGGCTGCTTGGTACCCCGTTGTAAAGGTCTAGCCAAGGATTACACATTATGAACAACCCAATTCATCCAAACAGGGATCTTTTTGGCAATGCCAAGTCAAAAATACATTGTTTAGGGCATCAAAATAACCTTAGTACTGTGACACCCAAAAAACTGTAGAAACACAGATAAGATCGAAACTGTAATTTGAGATAGTGGAATAGGTGAGAATCCATTGATTTCCATCTGGATTAGTCCTCCCCCTTAAAAAGAAATAGTATCTATTGTGTCTAGTTCTTCCATCATATGGGGAAACCTCTATTGAATCTGACTCCTAGTGAGCTAGTTTCCCCGATGAAGAAATTTCCCTACTTTGACGACCCAGTAGAGTTGGATGTTTTTTTGGTTGGTGCCCTTTGTCTTGGTGTCCATCATCTGATAAATTTTCAACTTTTCAATTCATGAGTTAGGATTGAGTTATTTAGGGGCCAAGTGCTCGACCACATCCGAAGTGTTCAGGAGAGGTGGAAAATATTGTCGAAGTAGTTCCACATTCAATACCTGGTGCAAGCCAAGCAAAGGAGGAATACTTAATTCACAAGCATTCTCACCCATAGCCTTGGTTATGGTGTAAGTACCATATTAGAGTAGGGGTAGCTTATGATGGGGTCCTATGATGTGTTATAAATTCTCCAAATACAACAATACCTTATCTCCCACCTAAACTTTTTGTGGTACCCAATGTTGATCATAGAACTACTTGCACTTAGCATTGGATTTATACAAAATATGATGAACTTTTTTTTGGATGTGTTGGATTCGTTCAACAAATTTGGTTTCACAATCAACCTCACTATGAGCATGGGAGTACTCTTCCTACGAAACTGTAATGGGAAGAGCTATATCATTGGGGGCCAATGATTGGATCCCCAAGGACACTTGAAAAGGGTTGTGGAAAATAGAGTTGTGGAGGGATCCGTTGTAGATATGTTGAACATAAAGAACACTTTCATCCCATGTGCATGGATGTTTGGAATTGTACATCCTTAGGATATGGACAATAATATTGTTGAATACCTCTATTTTTCCATTTGTCTATGGGTGGAAGTTAGTCGATTTGGTGATTTTTATGTCCACCATTGACCATAGGTTGTACCAAAAGGTGCTCAATAACCTACTATATTGGTTTGAGGTAATGGCTCATGGGAGCCTAAAATGAACCCAAAAATGTTCAAAGAAGGTCTTAGTGGTGGCCTCAACTCTTATGTTTTTCTTGTAGGGTTCAAAAACTATCATCATAGAGAATCAATCAACGACCATGAAGAATAGTCATTCCCATGCTTGGTTGAAGACAGATCGGACATGTCATCCATGGATATGGACTCCAAATTCCTATATGTAGTAGTAAGAGGGGTCTATAGCCCTTGTTTCTTGATGGTTTGCCTGGAAATGACACAAAAAGTGTAGGACTTGATGTACTTGTGGACATTTTGTCGAATCTTTGACCAATAAAAACAATTTTCTTATACTTAAACTATTTTTTCTACACCAAAATTCCTTGCTACCTTGCTATAACGAGCTTCCTATATTGGCTTTGCACGGTCACATGAAGGAACACAGAGATGGATCAAATGGCATAACAATCCATATTGGATATGAAAGTCTGGAACTATTTTTGTTGCACTCAAAGTATGATAGGTAGTAGCAAAGTAAGAATCATTGTTTTACAATTGTGGCCACTTGGATGTCTCATGCTCATATGAGTTAAGATCTTTTGTTAGTGCCAAAACCAAGGGTCAAATGAGGAAATCTATGACATGGTTGGTGCTACCCTTCTCATACTTGATGTTCAACTAGAATTGTTGCGGATATGTGGAACACCTCTTATGGTGGTCATCTTGTAAGTTTCCTTCTGTTTGCATGAATTGCAGAGGCATGTGATTACAATGAAGTACATAGCTTTGTCGTAGGTGGGGTATCTGTGAAAAATATCAGATAATGTTTCATTATGATAGGCTACCAAATGCCCATGCTGAGAGAGGACTGCATCAATAGCATATTTTGGAGAATCCATCTCAATATCAAATGGTTGTTGCAGGACTAGAAGAATACAGACTAATTCTTCTCAGCAAAGGTGGAATTTTAAATCCTCGAATTATTTCTGGTGGGACACATCCCACACAAACCTATCCTTCCCTCCACCCATGGTAACCTAGATTAGGGCCCAAACAATATGAAAGAACCAAAAACACAAATTGTTGGTAGAAATTGGTGAGACCCATGAATATGAAAAGCTTTGTCATTGTCTTC
>JASDQU010819237.1:0-14694 GCA_032191745.1 Picea mariana | reverse complement strand
ATAGCTGCAACGATCTGCAGTTCCTTCTCTTCTCCTTCTTCAAATTCTGGCTTCATGATCTTTCCTTTCACAATATCCAGCACTTTATTCTTAGCAAGGATGAGGTCAATCATTGTCTTCCATGCTCTGAAGTTAGAGGCTCCATCTAGAGTTCATCATGGCTTGCTTCATTTGGTCAAACCCTAGATTTGACCAGAAATCCAAACTTCACGTCTTGGCCCTCTGAGAGTACCAGGAGATGCGCTGGGCTAAAGCGCACTGATCTGTCCGAAGATTAGGTCAATCTCGTCACTTAAGGTGCCTCGACAAGAGGTTTAGGGTTTCTGCAACTGCTTCTGCTAGTAACCCTAGCTGCAGTGCTTTTGGAAACTGCTCCTGCTAGTAACCCTAGCAGCAGTTCCTCAACGAGCTCAATATCTAGCGGCTATGTTTCCTTCCAGCGTTTTAGGCTGACTGAAGGGGTGTGGGCCCATAACCTGTTAGAATATAGAAGATGGTGTGCTCGTTTTACCATTGACGATACCTTCGTCACCCAACCATAGGCCAAAGCCTCCCTCCGAGCACCTTAACCTTGATTGAGAATTCCTCCAGAAGCAAACCCTAGGCTAGATAGCCAAACAAAGGGTAGCGCTCCTCTCTCCAAAGATAGTGCAACACAAAAGACTGATCAAATAGTCCCAAACCCTAGCCAAGAGATATTCAAGCCAATACTGAGAACTTGTTGTTGCTGCAGCTGCACTAGCAGCTCTCCTCCAAACCTGCACACAAGACTGCAACTGCAGTGCGCACCAAAACTGGGAACTGCAATTCTAAGATGCTACAAATGAGAACTGGCGCCCTGTATTTATAGTAGTCCTACCAGTTTTGCTGGGGCCAACTTCTCCTTCTAGATAAGTGTCTGTTCAGTATATTATTATTATTTCTGGCCGACTTCTTCTCTTGGAGGCTAATAACCTAATATAAATTATCTTCTTGAGCCGACAAGGCTTCTAGGGTTATTAGCCAACTCATTAGGGTTTCTCTTGCTTCCCGGAGTCTTCTATTCTCGTCAGGTTCACACGTGGAGGTAAATACCTCCGCAGCTACCATAATATTAACACTGTGATCACCACCTTAGGGTATAGAAGCCTCAGCAACTAGAGGCATGAGGTTATAGGCACTGAATCTGCTAGCTTGCAAACGTTTACATGCACTTTGAAGATTGTATAAATCCTGCGACTGGATCCATGAGTTTATGTAGAATTAGTTTCCATTGGATAATAATTTAGCAATTTCTACATAAATATCCATTTGATTAATTCTTATGTTTTTTCAAAATATTTGCTGAAAAAGTACCTGAATAATAGAGCGAGCATATGAGAATCATGTCTATTAAAGAGCTTAAACGGAATCTGAGACAGCCATTGTCACTCTCATCGCTACCTCTTTTCTAGTGGTCCTTCTAACTCCGAGAGCATTCCATTCTTCCTACTTGTATGTCGCTGATGGGTTCAAAGTTTTTTGCCTTTCCCACTTTTCAATTTTTTCCCAATCCCTTTATTTCTATCATAGTTTCCAAGCTTTTAATCCCTCATCTTGCTTTACACCTTTGTTATTTCCTTCCAATTAATTGTTAACTTGGAGTATCTTAAAGATGTTACGTGTTTATGACAAGACATGAAGCAAAACCCTCTTCGAAAGGTTACGAGGAGCATTGAAAGCAATAGTAACAAATTCTATCGCTTTCTACTAGCATTTTGCTTAATCGTAGACTCAGGAACTTGTGTTTTCCTTGTTGGGGTATCTCTTCCTTTACCTTGCTTACGCAAGTGAGTAGTTTTTTCAGACTTTTCTACCTTCCATCTCCACCTGCCATTTTTCTTTGTAAATGAAGTGTCCGTTATGTTCTGCTGCACCCATTGCAATTCCATTTTGTTTCTTGTATTTATACATACAAGGTTGCTTCATATCTTCGGTTTTCATCTAGTTGTTCATTGTATGTATGCAGGATAAGAACCAGTAAATCCAGATCACTACATCCTCGGATCTTGTCTCAATGTTTCGAGACCTCCAGTTGAGTTCATCATCAGGAGGAATTTTCATCTAGATTTCTTCTATTCCTCCTCCTCTATGATCTCAGTCTTTCAGGTCACTCTTCAAATTGTAGTTCCAAATTGTTATTTATGTTACCATTCGATGAGATTTCGTAGTGTCAATAGTTTTCAAGATTATATTAGGCAGCTCTGAAAACCATGCCAACAGCCATTTCCACGCAATTTTTCTAATTGTTGAAGCTCCGAATGTGCTTCAAGAAATGGCAGTATCCACCCAAAGCATCCCCTAGGTGCTTCAAAAAATCGCATTGTCTTCCCAAAGCCTCCCCTTACTCTCAAGTTTCCTTCACAGACATTTCTGAACCATCATGGGCCTTTGGTGTTCTAGACTCTAGTAAATCATTTTTCAGACATTTATACAGACATCAAATCCCATACATCAGATAATTCAAAAATATTGCATCGGATAAATACATTACAGTCGGAACTCGACAAACTCCAGAGCCGAAGGAACATGACATCAAATAGAATTGGAATTACAGATATCAAAAGCACGTATTGTAAAGGTCATAAAAGCCATTTCGCAGCCACAGTCAAAAGTAATACCTTGTTGTTCAATTGAATCGCCATCACCCTTAAACTCGTTCAATCGTTGCAGGAGCTCTTGTGCGAGCTTATCCGTGGTAGATTGCGATCGCTTCTCCCTCACATCTTTCCTATAAGACTCCTCTTCTATTTCCTTTACCTAAACATAAACATCATCATTTTGAGGCTTTAGACAGGATAACCAAACATATCGAATTACATTAATTTAGCAAATTTATTGGGACCAGAGGAAATCTTTAAAAAATGCTATCGTTTCTGTGTCTGGGGAATTTACCCTGCGAATCAGATCTACAGGCTGTGACGCTTGCCGGACTTTAATAGCTTCTCTCATTCGTTTAACCTCGTCCTCTGTATACTTTGCAGTTGAGCCAGCAACGTTATAAGTCCGTATGATAAATTGAATGCGTACACATAATTCAAATGTTTTCCTAAAAAAGACCAGGAGTGTGGGAATCGTGACCATTGGCCAGCAACAATAAAAATACCAATCCAAGAAGAAAACAGATTCTTTTGATTGTCGGTTTAGACTGTTAAAAGAAGCTACCTTGAAATAAGTGAGCGTCATTGGCGGGACCGGCGAGAGAAGAGGAGGTTATAATGTACAGAGGAGTGAGTAAAGAATGCAAAACGTATAGAGCCACTACCAAATTGCCGGCACATATGACCATTGTGGCGGTCTTGTATGAGCATTTGATCCTGCCAGACCACTCCATGCCACTTCCGTGCGCCATCTCCTGGCTGATCGATCTGGTAGAAGAAACCCTATCAAGAAGAACTCATCCGATAATGAGACATTTGAAGATTCGAATATCAGACATCGTGGATGCACAGAGACAAACAGGGCAAGAACGATGAAGGTTTTTTTTCATTCAGGCACTAACTCGGGTGCATACCAACTCCCTTCCTCTCGTTCCATCGATTATTTCAATAAATTTGCAAAATTTTATTGGCGAAGGTAGAAATGGCCGTTCACGTTGTAAGATGTCTTCTGGTAGTGGGAAGGGTTTTGGAAAGAAAATTGTTGATTATTGGTGAGAAAGATCAGTTTTGGGAAGAAAATTGTTGACTATTGGTGAGAAAGATCATAAATATATATAAAGGGAGACATATCCAAAACAGGTGATACTAAACACAAAAAGGAAGAGATATTCAAATGGGTGTGGCAAATCCAAAATGCATTTTTGAAGGAGGGAAGAAAATTTCAAAACGTCATTACTTGTAATTTATAACTTTGTGGGTAATGGGTTTGATGTATGTGTCACCCATTTATAATTGGGTGATATGGTATGCATCTCTTTATTCTTTATATTTATTTTCCAAATAATCCTCTCATTAATAAGAAGCATTTCATAGTTATTATTGGGCTTTAATAGCATTTATCACAATTTTGAAAGTTTTGTTTATAATTAATTTACGAAATATTGTTGGCATAATTGCAATTTCATTGTTTCTTATGTATTCTATATAATGAGTTATTATTAATTTTTGTGTAAGAATATTGAAGCTTGTGAGAATATATTAAAGGTCATTCTTGTTCTTCTTTAGAATTGGTAATTAACTTCTTCAATTTTGGGAATTGTTACTTTCCATGTAATTGTGATGTGTTTATATATTATGTATATAATTTTTTTTTCAATTTTAATTTTTAATTATGAATTTATTGTAAATTCTTTATTGTTGAAGAGTAAAATGTTTAACAAAACTTTATCCTTGAACTTTATATTTTTTTATATGTTTTGTAATAAAGAATATCAAAATCCAAAATTAAATAAATAAATAAAATCACTTTATAATTGCCCTAAATTCATAACTAATCATTGTAGATGAAAGAAAAAACCATGACAATGAAGAAAAAGTAAAATTTTACTCTAAAAATAATTATGAAATAATAACTTTAATTATATTTTTGCCAACAAAATTCTAACTTGGGAAGTTTTTTAAGCTTCAATCAAGAATGATTATCCTTAATTGGAATAAGGAATCTCAAGAGTTGTATTGCTTAAGACTATGGGTATCTTCCACTCTATTGGCATACATACTTAATGAAAAATATTAAAAAGAAGATAATAGTTGTGCTAGAAGCCCAATTGGACTTCTCTTTCTAGTATGAAATTATTATTGATAGATCAATATAATTCTATTTTCCATTAAGTATAGTTTCATATTATCCTTTCGAGAGACCCTCGGATGGGGTCAACGGGACCATCGTGCGCATGGACAGATGGGCAGACACCTGGCCACAGCCCACGCAGCACCACGCCACTACAGCCGCACTCACTTCAGGCATTTAATCCATGCATTTAACACATCATTTGACATACCCCTACATTCATTTTTGCACAGGGCAGTTTATAGTAATGGCGCTCCAGCTCGCAGGGGTTGTAAATGCGATGGGCTGGCCTCCTAACCAGTCCCATCGTAAGCCCCAAATTTATGGTTTTTGGTCCGCGACGGTGAAACTCCTGGCTCATTCGCATTATCAGCCTCTTGCTCCTCGTAGTCACACACGGATTCGAGTTTATCTTCGTCTCTGGTTTGAGCTTATCCCTCTGCTTCACCTCTGCTTCAAGCTCTTCATTCCGCTCCACCTCTAGCTAATTTCCTCCCCTCCTCGCCTAGTTTTATTCTCGATGTCGCGACAACGAGGTAAGTCAAAGCGGGGGGCGGCTTGGTATGTTGCGAGAGGTTGAGGCTCATTGGGTCGTGGTAGGAAAGCTCCTTAGAACTTGCCTCAGGCTCCTATCCACGCCTCCACTCCAGAACTCCCCCCTGACCCTGTCCACGCCTCCACTCTGGAACCCCATCCCGACTGTGCCACCACTCTGGAACTCCCTCCTTTGTCCTCTTTGTTTTCTTGCAAAGTCGAGTGGTTCGATAACTTTGGAAATTCCCTCGATTTTTCTCCTAAGCTCAACACAGAGTCGTCGCCCATCCACCAACCTCCACCCCGTCCCCCTCCTCCCTCTGTTCTCCCCGATCCGACTGCCCCTCTCTCTTCTTCCTCCTCCCCCCTCCCTTCTTTCACCTCCCCTCCTTCTTCTTATGATGCTCTGCCACCCCCTCCGCCTCCTCTTATTTGTTCTCGGTGCGATGGGCTCGGGAATTTGAAGAATTCTCTGGATTTCATCCAGAGCTCAGTCGTGGATGTCAAGTGCGCCATCAAGGAGATGTTGAACAGGGATGAATGCCAAGTTCGTCGCGAGGAGCATATGGAGTCTCTTCTTTGTGCTCTCTGACATACCACCCCGAACACATGGATTCCGAGCAAGGACATTGCGCAGGACCAACAAAAAGAACAGAGGCCCGACCGCAGCTCTGGATGATCCCAACGTTCTCAGGTTTCTCTGGTTTTTTTATGTTTCCAGACAGATTAGTTTACTGGATTCCAGCCATGCGTGCCATCCTAGCTTCTAGGCTTAGCACAGTTTTGTTTTTTACAGTTTTTGATAATTGCATGGACAATTGGAAACTCTACGGCCATGTGGCGGCATTGGTTTCCCACCAGGGCGATGCTACCACGGTCTCTCGGGATATTCCGCCAACTATAACTTTTGCTCTTTAGCGAGCTTCAATATATTTTTCTAACTTACAAATATATATATATATATAATCCTTTCAAGAGAAATATATTTCATGGAAATCTTAAAAAGAGGATAATGGATATGTTAGAGGCTCAATTAGACTTATTTCTCTAGTATGGAATGGATCAATGCAATTCTATTTTTCACTTTAAGTATAGTTTCAACTTTCATATTAACCTTAAAGAACTAATGAACGAAATGATAATTTTACTCTCTAAATTTATATTTATATGTTTCAAATTATATAATTTTTTCTTTGATATCACTTAATATGAAATAAATGAATAAATGAATCGAAACTTTAAAAATAAGAAATGTTACACATACTTTTATTTTTATTTTTTTTAATAATATTTCTTATATTATTTAAAAAAAACACACATGTGAATATAAAAGACTTATTATCTTGTTGTAATAAAATTATAATGAGACGAGAATAAACCTTAAGAATGAAGATATTGTTAGGATCATGTAACAACAAAAAGCCTTTAGCCTGAACTTGAGTATATAACTCATCATATATGATCTTTAAAGGACATAAAAGACCTTCCCAAACCATCAAAAACTTATTTCAATGAATTCTCCGGATAAGGAGTGCATATTTACTTTATTACTTACAATTAAGTATCATAGGATAAACTTGGGCCATATTTTCATTATGTTTTCTTTATAATATATCCAAATAGATAATCCTCAAAAAGATTTGGTTCTTAAGACAAAAATATTATAAAAGTATGGTTTTTGTTCTTAAGACAAAAATATTATAAAAGTATGGTTACGTTATTAGGGACACAACATTTCCTCCCATAACTATGTTCCTAAAATGTTTAATGTTAGTACTATTCTTTAAATGGTTCATCCTCTGTGCTACTTTATTTTTTTCCTTTGTCTTTGTATGGAGATAATTATTTCAAAATAATTGAATTAAAAGAAAATTCAAGAAGAATCTTTATCAATTACTTCAATACAAACAAGGTATAAAGTTTGAGGGAGGCCAAAGTTAGAAACATGTCAACTTCAACTTAATAAATTTCAGGCTCTAAGTCCTTCTAGAATTGAATATTGACAACCTCAATAAGGACAAATTTGTATATATCTTATGAGGAGAAGGCACAACATAAGGAAGATGACTACAATAGAATGGACAACACAAACTAGAACATACACCATATATGGAAGGTCCCAATGGACCCAAAAAGGCATCAACAAAGACCTCATTAACCATCTTCAAGATGTTGGAACCTATCATGATTTTTATTAAGAATAAACAAGGAGAGGTCTAGCATTTCTGTTTTTTCCACATTTGACATTTGGTCACACCATTCATCACTTTCGTCTTCTAGATCCAACCATGCACTTATTAATTCAATCGTGTGTTCGCTCTTTATCTTTTTCCAACAAACTTGGAAAACTTAAATTATTTATGGAAACTTGATTGTCATATATGTTTTTATTTCCTATGGATTCTTCAAATATAGCTCTCATTTTCTTTGTAAGCCTAGAGTCTATAATGAGGGTTGGAAGGTAAAGCCAAAGAAATATAATTATTATCAAAATCTTATGCCAACTTTTTCAATGTGGCTATTGGTGTCAATCTATACAAAGTAATACTTGATCTCATGCCTCGATGTAAATTATGATAATTTTGTTTTTGTTAGGGCTTTTGAGGATGAAACTAGATTTCAACTTGTAGAATTTTGAGGCCTCAACTAACCCCAAATCAATAGATTTTTTATTTTTATTTTTTTTTCGGGGGGGGGGTTTATTTTAAAATTTGGTGTTAAGCTTCATCCTCCAAAATTATTTCTCAAATCAACTAACCCCAAATCGATAGATTTTTTTTGGGGGGGGTGGGGAGGAGGAGGGATTTATTTTTAAATTTGGTGTTAAGCTTCATTCTCAAAAATGATTTCTCAAAACATCTTACATTGATGATATCCTTAAGTTGCCTTGATGATGATTGACCATAATGATGGATCCTCTTGCCTTGTATTTATATGCAAAATTATGTTTTTTGTCATGCTTCAAGCTTGACTAATTGCATAGAACATTTTCTTGATTAGTCATCAATGGTTATTTTATGGAGTTTGGTTTGGGCATGATTTCATATTAATTACATTTTGCATAGATATTTTTTCTTATGCATGAATATGTTTAGGCTCATGCACACTCTACAATAAGTTGAATGCTTATGTCATTTAAATAATTGATGTGCTTTCGTGTCCTTGTGTGTAGGCATCATGGTTCATTATACAAGTGGCATTGAAAGGCCAAGTCCAAGCATAGCCACATATTGAGGGATAAAGATTGTACGTGAAAGTCAAGCAATCAATTTATGAGCAAAAGCGAGCTTAGTGACATTTTCACATGAGAATGACGTGAAGCATTGATGAACATGGATTTAAAGTGTATGGCAGTGATACTAGGTTGCATCTAGTAATGAAGTATCATAAGTTTGTAGCCTATACAATTGCATCACATAATTTACGGTTTTGGCATAGGAAACACAACATCATGTGTGGTAGGAATGGTGTGTTTCCTTACCAGATCAAGGAGATGGTTGAAGTTGTGCATTCAAGTTCAATGCTTAGCTTCATCCAAGAATATTGTACATGTTCTCAGATATTGGAAATTTTACGAACGAGTTTCAAGTCAAATCGACGATTCTACTGAGTGTTTCCTCGTAGGTATTGTCAGTGTTTCATGGAAACCTGCACAAGAGACCCAGCTAAAGCATACACAAACAAAGATTATCAAGAAAAGGAAGAGAGATACAACATGAAGAATGAGAATCAATGTATATTATGATTTGTTCAACGAGTGAGTGATATTCACTCATATAGGCAATGACATCCTATAATTAGGAATGCATGCATAATAGTGATGGTATAAAATTAGAAAGTCTAAAATAGAACTAGTTAGTTAACTCCCACTGAACTAGTGTGTCGAAAATAGAAATTTCTCCAACACCCCCCTGAACATCACTATGGAGTAAACAATGAGTCTCGGCTACTAGGCCATATTTGGTACTCATGTACAATGCAACTAATGAACACTAAATAAAAATGAGGAAAGAGGGAAAACCATGTGGGAACAAAACCCCCCCTCAAAAGACAATGCATCAAAAGATGAAAAGGTAGTTGCTAGGCAACTATGTTCTTCATTGTAAGACGATCCCGCAAAGTCTGAAACTTCTGCTCAGCGAAGGTCTTGGTGAATATGTCAATAATTTGTTCAGAGGAAGGACATAACTGCAAATCAATGATCCTATCATGTACTAGATCTCTGATGAAATGCATGTGGACCTCAGTGTGTTTGGTTTGATGTCGTTGTATTGGATCTCTGCAAAATTTCAGTGTACTATGATTGTCACACCATATGATAGTTGGACAGTGAAACTGGATACCAAGCTCGATAAGGAAGTGTTGAATCCAAAGTGTTTGAATGACACAGTTGACTACTCATATGTACTCGGCCTCTACGAAAGATAAAGCAATGGTTGATTGCTTCTTACTTGACTAGCAAATTGGGCCTGACCCTAAACTAAGAGTGTACCCGAATGTGGACTTGTGATCTGTGCTATCATCAGCCTAATCTGAATCTGTGAAGCCTATGAGATCTAATGCACAACCAGCTGCATAGTGAATCCCATAACTCATGGTGCCCTGAACATATCTCAGGATGCCCTTGGAAGCCGTCCAGTGTAGATCATGGGGTTCCTGCATGTATCTGGAAACTGCTCCTACCGCATATGAGAAATCTAGACAGGTGTGGGTGAGATAGAAAATACTCCCCACCAATTGTCGATACAAAGTGTTGTCCACTAAAGGTGTATCCCCGCCATCCTCAAGTCTGATCCCAAATAAGAAGGGTGTAGGTGCAGACTTACAGTCTGTCATGTGGAATCTATCCAAAATATCCCTAACATACTTAGCCTGAGAAACTTTTATGCTGGAAGCATCCTAATTGATCTCAATACCAAGAAAGAAGTGTAGTGGACCCATGTCTATCATAGAGAACTTGTCATGCAAAATATCTTTAACCAAAGCAATGGCTGAAGCAGAGCTACCAGTGATCAAAAGATCATCAACATAGAGTACTAAAATCATCACAGAGTTAGTATTCCTCGGCATGTAAACATTGGAATCAGATTTACATCTAACAAAATCATGTAAAAGCAAGTAAGAATATGTCTTTGCATACCGTGCTCTAGGTGCTTGCTTGAGGCCATAGAGATACTTCTTCAGTCTGCATACTAAAGATGAGTTCGGAATGAACCCCTGTGGTTTCTCCATGTAGATCTCCTCTGAAAGGTCGCCATGAAGAAAAGCATTCTTCACATCCATTTGGTGAACTTCCCATCCTTTGGTTGTTGCAATGGATAGAGCCAAGCGAATGGAGTCCATCTTTGCTACAAGAGCAAACGTCTCATCATAATCTATCCCATGAATCTATTGAAATCCTTTTGCAACTAATCTGGCCTTATACCTATTCACCTGACCATCTGTTGCTCTCTTGGTCCTATAGACCCATTTGCATCTGAAAAGTGTCCTCCCTGGTGGAAGTGGAACCAAATCCCAAGTCCGATTCTCTAGGAGATAATCATGCTCCTCTTACATGGCTGCTTCCCATAGTGGATTGCCAACAACCTCATTGTAGGTATGTGGATCAGAAGATTGAACCATATAGCAATGCATGGGCATCGTTGGTTCAGAAGCTAAAAGTACATGAGAAGGATCCACATGCTGAGATTGAGTCCTCCTCGAATCCAATGGATCCCCTGCAAGGTTACCTGCTTCCTGAAGTGTGGACTGTGCCCACTTGGGCATTTGCTGAAGCTCCGACATTGGCTCCTCATTTTGTTGTACTATCTGCTCACCTGCATGTACAAAATCCTTTGAATTTGTGTCTGAATATGTAGCATCTGAGTGTGTGGAATCATCATCACTGATGTCTGGAATGTTGATATCGAGAAGGGGGTGAATCAGTATCAAGTACAATTTGGAAAAAATTTCAACTAATACTTCAACCAGATTATATATTCAATTATATCCCATGAACAATGAACAATAGTAGAAGAGTTACACCAATACACCACAATACACCATGCACAATATATGAGAAAAACCAATAGTTATTGTTCAAGGGAAGTAATGACTCCCAAAGGTAGCTACAACTTCCAAATATAAAGGGAGGGATAAACCTCCAAAAGGAAGATTAAATCCTCCAATATCAAGAGAGGGTTGACCTCTCCATCCTTGCCCCTTCCTTCCACCCAAGAATATATGAGAGATAATAAAACTTTGCATTAAATCATCACCATCAACCAACCATCGCATAGAACCTGATAATGCTTCTTGATACTTCTTCAAATTTTGCAATTCTTCACTTCTTAGAATACTCTGATCCTATAGATAATACAACTCAATGTATTCTCTAAAACTCCTCCAAGTTTCACTCCTTGAATCCTACTAGAAAAGGAGTTATAGAGAAAATGGTAGACCTTATTCAATTATGGTTTATTCAAAAGAGAAAATTTGTACAACATGCCCCGCACTCAATATTTAACATAAGATTTCGAAATTTGTACACATAAAACTACATCTCGTACTCTTTCCAATGCAATTGGTCTCACTTCATTTGGATTCTCTATGAATACGTTATGATTGTTTTACCCGGAACACCTATTTATGACTAGCTTCAGGACTAGTCAAAAACCCTATCTTCCACATAGTGTATCTCCAAAATTCTAGCAAATAAAGAGCTAATTTTTTTACCACATGTACCTAGATATGTCTTCTCAATAGCATAAACATTTTACCATCTGAATTGTTCTAGAAAAAAAGTTATAGCAAAAACGGTAAGATGACCTGAAAATAACATACCTTAGAACACATCACCAAAAGACTTCATCCTCCCTTGAAATTTGGCCTTCTTTACTTCATATTTCCTCTGAAATTTAACTTATATCTCCTTGTTCATTAACAAACTTGTGTGTATTGGAAAATGAATGTTTAATGAGATGTATTTATACCCTTTATGTCACTTCCTTTTAACATTAGGGTCAACTGTTGATGGGTTTTAAATCCCTCTAATTCAACAGTAGGAACCAAACCCGCCATCAAGGCCCAATTAGACTCTGCAACGTTTAATGGTGGAACGATTCTCCAGATCTTGCGATCCGACCAATTAATCGATGGGCTTTACATTTTCTTGTGCAGGTCTCTCCTCCAGTTCTGACGTTCTCTTTTTGTATTTTCTCTCAGGTGGTACCGATGTAAGATAAAAAGTCGGTATAAACCAAATAGGTAACAAAGTGGGAAAAAATTTAACTACTGGAGAAGAGGTTGAGCTTGGGATAACCCTTTACTCTTGCATGCAGGCGGTGATCGTCTACCACAAGCCTATTACTAATACGTTAACCGTGTGAGTATTCCAATTACTGATTGAGATACAAATTATCCAAAGAAAACATGCATGTGATAAACGATGGCAAGTAAAATAATTCACTCAACTCTAATCATCAATCACATAATAACACAAAGATTTATCTTCATCATTAAAGAAAGAACTGTAAAACATTGCATCAAATAACTTATCAATAGATTTAGTAGCTCTTACTCGTTACAACATCCATTCATGACAAAATAAGAAATAGTTCTTCTCCACATCCAATCATACACGCATTTGATGAAAACATAAACTTGTCTCTGGTCCAAAAGGACTTCTCAATTAAAGGCAGCTCCGAGATAGTTCTTAACAAAACAAAAAATGAGAGTTTCTTGCAACAACCATTGACCCTTTACTAATCGGTCGATGCCCTTATTTAAAACATAAAAATAACTAAAAATAGCAACTAAAGTGCAGATAAGCAAAACTAAATTCTCCACATGGCGTTCTCTTCTATCATTTTTTCTAAGAGTCATCTCAATATATCATTTAAGAGGGTGAGTCTTCTCGTACTCCGACCACTTGATGAACAAATCTTCACAGGTGTTGGCGTATGGGAATCTATGTTGTCCCATTGTGACTGAGTGAATCTCTCTTATCTCTATCGCATGTGCCCAATACTTGACTATACTGGCATTTAATTGTTGCAGCATAGCTTGAGCTTTGATTGGGTGCTCTATAAATTGTCGCACCTAACCTGGCACCATGTCTTCCACCTTTGTTATCTCTTCGGCCCATGATGAGTTTTGTTTGGCGTGAGTCTTAACTATGTCGCGCAAGTCGACAAAGTTTTCGGGTGTGCCAAACTTGGGGAGGCCGATATCCTTCATTGCCTTATTGATTTTGACCCATCTCTTCTCGCACTTAGCCCATTTTTCTTGAATCTCCCGATGAGGCTCCCGAGCCATTTTTTTCCAATACTCGGTCGATTTCTTGATGCGGTCGATGTTGCTTTCCCTTAACACCTGGATGTTGTTTTCTTTGGAATCTCAGCCCTGTTGGACCGCGCTGATATAGTCTATTCTTTCCACTGCTTGTTGTGCCTTCTCGTACCACCTCTCCATATCTTTTCACGTGGCTAGGGCCATGAGGGTGTATTCTTGCATCTCGGTTATCCTTGCGATGAACAAGTGTCGTTCATCTATGAACTTGTTGTAGGCCTCCTTGAATTCGCTCCTTAGGTACACCGCTGATCCAGGTGGATATCGGTGGCCACCCACCTTTTTCAACTGGCTCAAAACAGTTTTCTGGCAATTTTGGCAATTTACTATTTTTAGCAGGTTTTAACTTCCGGGGCCATTTTGAGGGCCTAAATGAAGGTTTTTTGAGATATAGGTTCTCAATGATAGCCGAAGGCATGATTGAGCCCCCAAAATGAATCTCCTCGATGATACCTTTCCAACGAGCTATCACACGCCTAAAATGGAGATCGTATGCAAAAGTTACGACCCCGGGAAGTTGATGTACTAACTTACCCAAACGGGGCCCACATGACTTTTGGCACTTCATCTCCTAGGGTTAGGTTTTTGGATGTATATGACTTTTGGCATTCTCGTCTATTGTAAAAATGCCTCTAGAGCCTCATTGTAATCATCTTCTCACGGATGCGAGTAGCAGCCACATCTCTTCTAAGAGATAAGCTACCAGCGCCCTAGCTAGTTTATTTCCATTCTGTCTATAAGCATATTTCAGTCATTTGTTATTAATGAAATGAAGTCTTATTTCCGCTGCATCTTTGCATTTATGTGTATTTCTGTATTTCATTGTGTTCCTACATAAATCTGGATCAGTGGTATCAGAGCGGTCTGCTCATTCTCAATCCTTCTTTGCATGTCCCCAATGAGATCGGGGTATAAGGAGTTGGGGCTCAATCTGGTTGAACCTTTGCAAGATCAGCCTCGCAAACCCCGACGACCGCCCATGGGGGAAGAAAAGAAAGATGAGGGAGCAGGAGATCCTATCAAAATGTTGCTCGAGGAGGCCCTCGAGAAACAAAGGAACGCGATGATGGACAACTTTGCCCA
>JASDQU010819236.1:23550-33825 GCA_032191745.1 Picea mariana | reverse complement strand
CCAGCAGTGTCGATTTTCATATGGCATCCAACCCTTCAAGGATGAGGTATTATGTGATGTTTCCCCACTGGATGTCTGTGATGTTCTCTTGGGCCAACCATATATGTGGAAACACCATGCTATCTATGAGTCTCAACCCTGTAGTGTCATTATTACTCTGGGGGGTCATCTCTATAGGATACCAGAGGTAGTTCCAACTATTTTCCCACCTAAATAGTATCGCAAGGTAGTATCTCATACTAAAAAATTCATCTTCTCCATAATCTATTCAAAAGGGGAACAAAAGGATACTGCAACCACTACAGCCTCGGCCCAAGCACCTTCTATCCACCAGAAGAAGGTCAACAAGGTTGCAGCAAAGCACAAGGATTCCTTCTGCACATAGTCATCTCATGTATCCAGACTGGTTAAAAAGGTCTAACCCTTCGAGCCACAGGTTCGTGACGACCTTCAACAAACCAAACAACGCGACGGTTCCAACAAGGCAAGCAGCTCACCAAGAGTCAGATTCAACAATCGCTTTCCCCTCTCCCCCGGGAACTCAACGTAATGGAGACCATTGCTTCCTAAGGAGGGAGGATTGATCCAGGTGGATATTGGTGGCCACCCACCTTCTCCAACTGGCCCAAAACATGTTTCGGGTAATTTTGGTAATTTACTATTTTTAGCAGTTTTGAACTTCCGGGGCCATTTTGAGGCCCTAAACGATGTTTTTTGAGAAAACGGGAAGCAACATGGATCATAGATCATGTTTCTCACCCAAAAGTTGTAGTTCTCGGATAGATATTTCCAACGAGCTATCAAGCGCCCCAAACAGAGATCGTATGCAAAAGTTACGCCCCCGAGAAGTTGACGTATCAACTACCCCCATCGGGGTCCACAAACCTTTTGGATTTTCATCTTCTAGGGTTAGGGTTTTGGATTTTACTTATGTTAAAAAGGCCCTCAGAGCCTCATTTTAATAATCATCTTCTTTCAAATGCGAGTAGCCATCACATCTCTTCTTAGAGATAAGATGCCACCATTCTAGCGAGTCTTTCACTCTATATTTTTATAGTCTCTGTACATTTCTTTCATTAATAGAAATCGTGTAATACTGTATATCTGTGTTTATGGTTGCATCTCTGATACATTTTTGTTACATTATTGAACATCTGTGATATCTCTGTGCATTTCTTTATTATATCTCCGATCTCATTTCATGCCGAAAATAATCCGAATTAGTTGCAAACAAGAAGTTACAAGTCGGATCAAGGTCAAGTAATGAAGGTGTTTGGAAGGGTATAAATACACATTAATAACCTCTCATTTTCATCATCCAATATTGCGATCTCTTAGCATAATATTGGTAGTGAGTTTTAGAGGGAAGATGAAGTGAAGAAGAGTGAAATTCCAAGGGAAGATGAAGCCTTGTGATGATGTGTTATAAGGTATGTTGTTTAAAGGTCATCTTACCATTTTCACTATAATTTTTTTTTTCTAGAATGATTTAGATAGAGAAACTTGGAGGATGTTGAGAATACATATCAAGGTACCTATGGTATGAATTTAAATTTCCGTGTCATTGTACTTTTGGAGATACACTCTATGGAAGATAGGGTTTTTGACTAGTCCTGTAACTAGTCTCAAACATGTGTTTCGGGTAAAACAATCATAATTTATTCATAAAGGATCAAAATTATGTGAGACCAATTGCATTGGAAACAATATAGTCCTTAGTATTTTGTGTGTGTGTGTTTCAGAATAATATATCAAATATTGAGCACGTGTCATGTTGTAGAAGTTCACTCTCTAGAATAGGCCAAAATTTAGGAAGGTCTTCCATTTTCACTATAACTCCTTTTCAGGGATGATTCAAGGAAAGAAACTTGGAGGAATTTTAGAGAAGATAGAAAAGAAGAATGGGTACAAGTTTCAGACCTTGATTCATTATAGGTATGAAGTTATACTTGTTGAAAATTAGGGTCTGTGACTAATCCAAAAACTAGTCCCAAACAAGTGTTTGAGATAAAACAGTTATATCTAAAGCTTGGTAAGTCCAAATTGAATTCCACTTGTTGCATCAGAAGGAGAATAGATCCTAATATCTAAGGTAAAATTTTTAGAACCAAAAATGGAAAATTGAGCTTGTGGTGAATCTTACAAGTTTGCATATTTGAGGTATATTTATGAGCAACTTTGTATGCAGATTTAAAAAGTGATGTTGGGGTTTATTTGTGGACCCATGTGGACCTAGGAATTTTGTGTGGACCCAATTTAATGATGTTGATGTATATGTTGTGTTGGATCTAGTTTTGATGATGATGATGTATCGATATCAATGACAATGAAAATGACATGTTTTGATAATGATGTATCAATTTTGATGATGATGTATCAATATCAATGGCAGTGATAGTGACATGTTTTTATGATGATGAATACATATCGATGAAAATAATAGAGACAGGTTTTGATGATGATTATATATCAATATCAGTGACAATAATAGTGGTAGGTTTAGTCTCCATTTATATTTTAGGGAGGAAGGAAGGGGCAAGGAAAGGGGGTTGGAGCCTCCTTCCAATTAGTGTTGGAGAATACATGGAGTCATATCTTCCGTTAGGTTGGTTCCTGTGTTATTGGATAAATCCGTAGGTGCGAACACTAACCGATCTCCCTATATCCACTTGGATCTAGAACAAAGCAAGACAAAACATGACTCTTTCCCTAGATTTTGACCATTGAATTAAATAGGAGGCTAGAACTAGTAACATACCTTATTATCGCTTCCTATGGTCTTTGTTGCTCCTGCTTTCCTCTAGTGCTTTTGTGCAGTCAAGACCAAGACAACACAAAACCAACCAAAGTGAAGAAAGCATGATCTATTCAACAGTCAATCTATGTATACGATCAAGGAATTATACAATAAATGGGAAATATATTTATGGGAAAGGGACATATTACTGTATCATATTAATGGAAAGTAAAGATTACAACCTGAGCCTTGATGTTGCAAACTTCCTTTCGATGGCCCTTGACTCTGACACACACACTTGCTCATTTGCATGAAGCAGATCAATCCCTTTGGATAAACTTGCTGGAGTCTTCAAGCTGTCATAGCTTCAGTCCTTCACACAATCCTTTCACTAATTCTCCAATGAATCTTGCTTAACCTTTCTTAAATTTTCTTAACCTTTTCCATGAGAATTCCCTCAATATATAGGAGAGAAAGAATTAGTTACTTGGATAAGAATGATCCCAAAATATCAGGAAATCCAGTACTAGGATAACCATTCGAATGCCATCTCATCCTTCTAGAAGCTTCGAGAATTCATCTTTTTCCTGCTTTAGAAAGAGTTCACACCCTATTAGTTCAACACAGTGCGAACTTCTCGCACCCTGGCTTAAGGCATCCTGCGAGAATCATGCATTCTCGCAGGCAAATATACTATCAGCCTGTGAACCTCCTTCAAAAATGATATTTCTGGAAAGAGAAGAAAGTAACTTTTCTCAGGAGAAAGTTCTTATGAAGATCCTGAGTACACCATCATCAATACATCATCATGATGAACAAAATCATGGGTAACAACCTGTAAACTAGAGGGTTGGAGCCTCCTTCTAGATGGAGTTGAAGAATATAGGGAGTGGTAGCTTCCTTCAAGTTGGAGCCTATAAATCAGGGGGTTGGAGCCTCCTTCCAATTGGAGCTGGGGAATTTAGGGAGTTGTAGCTTCCTTTAGGTTGGATATTGTAAACAAGAGGTTGGAGCCTCCTTCCAGTTGGTGCCAGAGAATATTGGAAGTTGGCGCTTCCTGTGAATGTAATATTCAAGACATATGTTAAACACTGTTTCATGGTTTTCTCCCATTTGGGTTTCCATGTAAAACTCTTGTGTAATGTGTATCTGTGGTTATATGTTTATAATATCTTGAATAAAACATTATATTAAATGCATAAGTGATAAATTGTTGATAATGTAATGTTTACAAGTTGTGATTGAAAATGGTAAAAAGTGCTCAATACTGATTCACCCCGCCCCCTCTCAGTATTGGTGAATATTCCAACAATTGGTATCAGAGAAAGTCCTTCAGAATCCATCTAACCACTGGAAGGTAGATCATGGAGTGCATAGATAATGGAATGTTAAAATTTGGTGGTCATGACTATGAGATATGGAGCAGAAGTATGAGAGTACTTTTATAGGAACATGAGTATGATTTTAGGTACTTAGTTGTTACAGGATACACCGCTACAAAGAAACCTCCAAAGACTGCAACAAAGAAAGAATTAAAAAGGAACAACAAAATAATAATGGATGCCATCATGGATGTATTACTTGATTTAGTAAAAGTCAAAATGGGAAAATGTTCATAAGCCATAGAACTTTGGGATAAGCTACATAATATCTACTATTAGGAATATCCTATTGCAATCACAGAGCCAAAACATGCTAATTCTAAGAAACATCGAGATGAAAGAAGATCATCATGTCAGGCAGATACAAAATAATAAATTGGAAATGGTATGTCAAATTGTGAAAAAGAAGATTATGAGGCAGAACTAATTGAAGCTTTGAGTAAGATAAAAAGGGAAAGGAAGAAAACAAGTCCCTTAAATAAGAGTTGATCAAGCTAAAGGAAGGTTATTAAAATCCCAATGAAAACTATGAAGAAGTCCAACATTTTATTAAAAATCTAAAGGTCCAGTGAGAAGAAGCCAGAGTCATTGAAGAAACACTCAAAAATCAGTTGGAAGAAAAGCAGTGTTTGGAAGATGAAATAACGTCACTAAGAAAGAAAGCAAAGAAGAGAGAATAAATTTTGATAAGTCATCTTAAAGAAAAAATTGAAGACTTAAACAAGCTTGAATCATAATTTATTCAACAAGAAAGAAGATTTGAAGAAGAAATCATCTCCTTGAAAACCCAACTTGAAGAAGAAAAGAGTACAAAATAAGTAATGAAGATCCATATGATGAAGAAAGAAGAATATAATGAGAAACTTGATAAAGAAGTCATCATATTGAGGGTTGAAGTTGACAAGCTAAACAAGAACTTGAACATCTATCAAGTACTAGAAGATATTCTCATCCATCAAATGTCACCATTCAATAAAGCAAGTCTTGGATACATTGGTGAGACCTCATGCAAAGAAGACACAAATGCCAATCCCAACAAGAGCGTCAAAGAGACAAGAAGCTCCACACAACCAATAATCAAAGTTGAATAGAAGTTTTCCAGGTTGTCAGAAAATAATAATGAAGAGAAGGCTAAGAATTATGAAGAAATTATCAAAGGAAGAAATCACAATGCACAGGAGTCAAAGAGGAATTCATCTAGAAGAGATGTATTTCCAAGAAGATTTTTTACCTCCATGCATCAAAGAAGATTCAATCATTGTAAATGAAACAAGAGAAGAGAAGATTGTTATCATCTAAAGCATGAATTCAGAAGGACTACGTCACAAAGAGGATCATTAGTTCCCAGGTATCAAAGTTTCTTTCCTGGTTATTGTTTTACTTGTAATAACTTTGGACATAAAGTTGTATATTGCAGATCATATGGAAGAAAGTTTTAAGCAATAAATGTTTATGTTACCCCCTACAATATTGAATGTTATAATAGCTCGTGATTGTAGAAGCATGATGAAGTCTTGCATGAAGGAAAACAATGATATTGGATACAAGAAGGTTTGGAGAAGAAAGAAAAAACAAGAAGAATAGGTGAATGAAAAACCACCAGAGATCATACTCATAGGATTTGCAAATGTGCGAGATCACGATGAATCTACAAGTAAAGAGGAAGATGTCAGAATTTAAAATAATGATCCTACAACATAACAACCTTATATATTGTTCTAAGCCACCTGGTTTCGAGACTCCTAGTAATGTGAATATTGAAGATGGGGAGTCTAAGAAACAACTATTACATATTGGAGAACTACCTTTTCGAGCAGTCTAAAGTGTTTGCAAATTTTGGGAAGGCAGATTCTGAATGGTCTGATGACAGAGGCACATAATGTCTCATGAAAAATTGGTTGATTAAGGAACATTTTTCGGAACACATCCCCACACAAACTTGTAGAGTTTGATTTGAATATGAAAACTATTGGACATATTTTAGTCATCTTGAGAAGAAGGAATATGCAGTGATTAGTTGAAGCAGATATGAGAAGTCTTCAGAATAGTAAAGTTATAGATGGCTCAAGATTGCATGCAGTGAGTAGCAGAGTCATGGAAATTTTTGTGACATATGGAAAACGATAATTCATGAGATATTTGGCAGGTCTAGAAGATAATACTTGACATCAACCAGAGAAGATACATGATAATATATGAAATCATGAGATAAAGAGAAATGTTCAGTAAAGCATATGACTAAGAAAAGAAGCATATTGACATATCAAACTAGCTAATCACATGTAGGAAAACTATGAGAGGAACAATAAGACAGGGGGAGAAAAATCATTAGAGGAGTTATACTTTCAAGGGGATATTGTTTAATGATTATGTCATTCATGTGAACTCAATGAAGACATGACAATCCATGAAGATTTGAAGTCAACCGATGAAGGAAATTTAACATGAACACTTTTAATAAATGTCAGTGGATTACACTAGGAAGTACCAATGGAAAAGAAGCCCCAAAAGAGAGGAAATGAAGAATATACAAGAATCCCCACATTCATCTACACAAAATATTGCAAAGAAGATAGAGGGGGAGAAATCACCAGGGGAAGTTACACTTTTCCATTGATGTCAAAGGGGGAGAGAAAGAAAAAAATCATGAGAGAAATATCATAAGCATGAATACAAGGGGAGAAATGATCACAAGGGGGAGTATGAGTGTTTCCATCAATGCCAAAGGGGTAGTTTTTTGGAAAGTTGGTTGTCATTGGTTTCAACCCTAGAAAAATTGTATAATACATTAGAATTAATGGGTGTATTTAAAGAAGTATCCAAAGTGGTCCCCTTATGGCATAGATTTAAGCATGGCCCTCATGGGAAGATGCTTTGAAGAAGTCTACAAGAAGCCTTGGAAATATGGTTAAGTGGTTAATAATCCCCAGAGGTGTGGTCATGAAGCCCATAGTTGATTAAAGAAAACAAGTATGAAGGACATTGCAAATTCATGAAAAATATCCATTGATTGATAGTCCTTGTCAAGCCGTCTCCAATGGTAGGTGGCATGCCACGTGGTTCCTCATGATTGAGGAGTTATTCCCTCTTAAATATGAAGCCCCAAAGTATAGTCAAGAAGCCACGAATATAAGGTCAAGAAGTTATAAGTTGGCCCTAAAGTCAAGTAAAGGAGAATTTTTTTTGAAAAATAGAAGTTACAAGTGGACTCAAGGTCAAGTAAAGAAGGTGCTTGGAAGGGCACAAATACAAATTAATAACCTCTCATTTTAGTCATTAAATATTGTGATCCCTTAGCACAATATTCAAAGAGAATTTAAGAGGTAAGATGAAGTGAAAAAGGGAGAAATTCCAAGGGAATATGAAGTCTTGTGATGATTTGTTCTAAGGTATGTTGTTTAAAGGTCATCCTACCATTTTCACTATAACTCTTTTTCTAGAATGATTCAAATAGTAAAACTTGGAGGATGTTGAGAAAACATCTCAAGGTACTTGTGGTATGTGTTGGAGTTACTTAACACACACATAGGATTTATTTTCCTAGGGTTTTTCCTTTTCTATTAGTTATAATTAGTCATTATCCAGTCTCCTATATTTTAGGAGAGAATATTCCACCTAGAGAATATTCTCTTTCAATTGACACTTCAGTTTGACTAGTTGAGTTGAGTCTAGATGCTGCATTGGTTTTGTCACCATGAAACATTGGGATCATAACCATGATAATGCGCACTTGCCTTGGGATCATCACCATATTGGTGCATTTCCCTTGATTCCTTGATCTACTCTTCACTACACTCTGTTTTAGTCAGTTAACTGAAGACTAGTTGACTAGTTAACTCAGCATGGTGGCAGTTCACTCCCGTAACTGCTTGAGAGACTAGACTAGGTGGAATTTCACTCCCATAACTACTGGTGTGTGTCCATATCACTCTATACCACCACTATGGTGCATTGGTTCTCCTCCAATGTGCATTCATTGAGTTATACAGAGTATATCATGTGTAAATTATTCATTATTCATTACGGTTAATGAGAATTCTTCTATTCTTTCTCTCCTTCTTCTTCTTTCTAAATTTCTCTCTGAAAATGTGTGTAGTAGTTTATAGCTAGATCTATTTTGTGCAATTTAAACACATTTACATGTTATAATATTTGACGGACGACTAAGCAAAAGCTACACAAAAAGTTTTTGCAGGTACAAAAGATTGAAGAAAACAAAAAGATGGATTTCCAAAAAGAATTCATTCTTACACCTTACAACTACTTTGCATGGAAGGAGAGAATAATGTTTCATCTCCAAACTAGAGGATTGTACAGGTTAACCTTGAATACAGATACAAAACCGACATCAGCCATAGAAAAATCCAAGTACTTAAATCGCATGGATGAGGCACTCAAAACAATTTGCAGTCTTATTTCTCATGATATCCTTTTTTACATATCTTCCTGTAAGTCTCCTAATGAATCCTGGACCACCTTGGAAGGGCTCTTTGGAAAATAGGATGATATGAGGGGACACATTCTAGAGGTGGAACCTCTCACATTGGATCCAAAAATTTCGACAATATCCAATATTTCTCTACAAAATTAAAGGATTTACTGTTGCAACTCAAAGCTTGTGGGGTTGATAAATCGAAGGAGGAGAAACAAATGGTTCTCACCATTCTCTCCAATATTGATATTGAATTCTTTGTATTCATATCAACATTCCATTCTATCAGATTCACCTCTAGATCCACTTGGAATATGCCTTCTCTTGAGGACTTTATCGAATCCTTGACACAAGAGTAAACCAAGCTCATCAACATGGGAAAAATAAAAGGCCCAAAGGTGCATGCACTCACTATGAAAGATGGTAGCTAAAAATATCAGAAATATAAAGATAAAGACAAAATGAAAGCTCATGCACGTCCGAAGAAGGAAGGGTACACAAAAACCTTCACCGATGCCTTCAGATCCAAAGGGGAAAAGGGAAGAAAGGGGGAGAAATGCACGTACTGCCACAAAGGATTCCATCCAAAATCTGCATGCATGCAAAAGAAAATAGATATAATGTCTCAAATACTTCAGCAAAACAACCTTGGAGATCACATCCCCGAGGATGCCAAGAAGAAGAAGCCAACAGATCAGAATCCCAAGCAAGGCAATTCTAGCCATGCCTTGATTGGCATCAACTCCTTTGCCGATGCTTGGATCATAGATTCAGGAGCATAAAATCACATGGCTACCTCAAAAGAAGTGTATTCTTCATTGGATGCATGAAAAGGTCCTCCTATTCTGACGGGGGACAACTCTTCTGTCGAAGTCACCGATAAAGGAAGGATTGAACTCACCAATGGAAGCTTCGAGAATGTGTTGCACATTCCCAAAATCTCCATCAAACTTCTCTCCGTGTATCAAATGAAGAATTCCGGCACTAGAAATAAAGTCACATTCACACCAAATTCCATGGAAATCTATGACATGCAAACCAACTCCCAGGGTTTCTATTGGTGAGGTAAATCATCAATCTAGATTGTATACTTTTTTTGAATTCATTGAACCTGATTCTGCATTATTGTTTACTGATGCTGATGAAAGTAGTAGGATATGGCATGGAAGGTTTGGACATTTGAATTTCAGATACATGCAACAACTTAGGAAGAAAATATTGGTTGATGGTCTACCAGACATCCATTTCTCCAAGGGAGTATGTGAGGGACGTGTTCTCGGAAAACACCCTTAAGAGAAATTCGACAAAGGAAAGTCTCGAGAGCCTCCACAACTTTATACATGATCCGAAATGACCTCATGGGTCCTTTTTCGCATCCATTGATAAAAAAAGTGAGGTTTGTTCTCATTTTTGTTGATGATTTCTCATGTTTTACATGGATCTACTTTCTCAGGAAAAAATCCTAGGTCTTTCATCACCTCAAAGATTTCAAAGCCCTGGTTGAGACATAGTGCGGAAAGAAGATCAAAGTCCTATGAACTGATAATGGGGGAGAGTATGCCAATCATGAGATCCACAATATTTTCCATGAGGCAGCGATTCAATTGCAGTATATAGTTCCCTATACTTCGCAGCAAAACGAAGTTGCTGAGTGGAAAAATAGATCTCTAAAGGAGATGGCATCTTACATACTACATGCAAAGTCACTACCACAAAGACTATGG